>JAJOOO010001153.1:0-28337 GCA_029582685.1 Solanum piurae | reverse complement strand
AATTACGCGACTTTTTTAACTTTTCGTAAGTATTAGCCTATGAATTTTGTGTCTTGGGCATCCGAAAAATAATATAAAAAAAAATCTTATGAGGACCTCTGTTATTAGTTGAGGAGCATTGTGTATAGTCTCGTCATTTTAAAGGCATATTTTCGTATTTATGAGCCAACTTTTAGGAATTATGCGACTTTCTAAGTTTTTTGTGTGTATTAACCCATGAATTTGACGCCTTTGGCACTTGAAAATGAAATCCAATTTTTTTTTATTCAAACCTCTGTAGTGAGTTGGGGGAGCATTACGGATAGTTTGTCATTATTTTAAGGCATATTTTCGCATTTACAAGTTAACTACTAGGAATTACGCGACTTTTTTATTTTTTTCGTGTGTATTAGTCCATGTATTTGGCGCCTTGAAGTCGAATTTTTTCATGAAAATCCGTTAAGACCTTATTAATGGAGTGAGTTGGTCCCAAAGGGCAAACAAATGCATTTTCAAGTTCAAACGAGCCCCAAAGCAGGAAAAACTAGATTTTCTCAATTTTCATGTGCTAGTCCATGGAATTTTGGTGATTCGGGATTTCGGCTTGTTTTTTGCCAGGATTTTTCATGAAAGTCAGTTAAGACCTTATTAATGGGGTGAGTTGGTCCCGAGGGGAAAACAAACGCATTTTCAAGTTCAAACGAGCCCCAAAGCAGAAAAAATCAAATTTTACCTATTTTCGTGTGCTATAGTCCATGGATTTTTGGTGATTCAAGATTCCGGCTTGTTTTTTGCAGATTTTTTCATGGACATCCGTTAAGACCTTATTAATGGCGTGAGTTGGTCTCGAGAGGCAAACATGCGTATTTTCAAGTTCAAACGATCCCCAAAGCAGAAAAATAAGATTTTACCGATTTTCGTGTGTTATAGTCCATGGATGTTTGGTGATTTAGGATTCCGACTTGTTTTTGGCCGAAAATTTTCATGGACATCCATTAAAACATTATTAGTTTCGTGAATTGGTCCCGAGGGGAAAATGAGCGCATTTTCAAGTTCAAACGAGCCACAAAGCAGTAAAACTCAGATTTTACTGATTTTCGTGTGCTATAGTCGATGGATTTTTGGTTATACAGGGTTCCGACTTGTTTTTTACCGAAATTTTTCATCGACGTCCGTTAAGACATTATTGGCGTGAGTTGGTCCCGAGGGACAAACATGCGCATTTTTCAGTTCAAACGAGCCCCAAAGTAGGAAAAATCAGACTTTACCGATTTTCATGTGTTATAAACCATGGATTTTTGGTGATTCGGGATTTCAGCTTGTTTTTGGTCAAATTTTTTCATGAAAGTCCGTTAAGACCTTATTAATGACGTGAGTTGGTCCTGAGCGGCAAACGAACGCATTTTCAAATTCAAACGAGCCCAAAGCAGGAAAAACCAGATTTTTGTGTGCTATAGTCGATAATTTTTTTGTGATTCGGGATTCCGGCTTGTTTTTGGCTTAATTTTTTCATGGACGTCCGTTAAGACATCATTAATGGCATGATTTGGTCACGAAGGGGAAACGGGCGCATTTTCAAGTTCAAACGAGCTCCAAAGTAGGAAAACCCGGATTTTACCAATTTTTGTGTGCTATAGTTCATGGATTTTTGGTGATTCACGATTTCGACTTGTTTTTGGCTGAAATTTTTCATGGAAGTCAGTTAAAACCTAATTAATGGCGTGAGTTAGTCTCGAGGGGCAAACATACACATTTTCAAGTTCAAACAAGCCCCAAAGCAGGAAAAACCAGATTTTATCAATTTTCGTGAGCTATAGTCCATGAATTTTTGGTGATTCGGCTTATTAATGGCATAAGTTTGTCCCAAGGGGAAAATGTGCGAATTTTCAAGTTTAAACGAACCCCAAAGCAGGAAAAACAAATTTTTACCAATTTTTGTGTGCTTATGTCCATGAATTTTATGTGATTTAGGATTTCGACTTGTTTTTGGCTGAAATTTTTCATGGACGTTTGCTCAGACCTTATTAAAGGCATGAGTTGGTCCCTAGGGAAAACGGGTAGCCCCAAAGAAGGAAAAACTATATTTTATTGATTTTTGGTGATTCAGAATTTCGGCTTGTTTTTTGCCAAAATTTTGCATGGAAGTCCGTTATGACCTTATTAATGGCGTGAGTTGGTCCCGAGGGGCAAACAGACGTATTTTCATGTTCAAACGATCCCTAAAGCAGGAAAAATTAGATTTTATCAATTTTTGTGTGCTATAGTCCATGGATTTTTGGTGATTCGGGATTTCGGCGTGTTTTTTGCTAAAAAATTTCATGGACGTCCGTTAATACCTTATTAATGGTGTGAGTTGGTCCCGAGGGGTAAACAAGCACATTTTCAAGTTCAAACGAGCCCCAAAGTTGAAAATACTAGATTTTATCGATTTTCGTGTGCTTTAGTCCATGGATTTTTGGTCAAAAATTTTCATAGACGTCCGCTAAGACCTATTAATGGCGTAAGTTGGTCTCGAGGGGAAAATTGGCGCATTTTCAAGTTCAAACGATCCCAAAACAGGAAAAACCTGATTTTACCAGTTTTTGTGTGCTATAGTCCATGAATTTTTGGTGATTCGGGATTCCTTCTTATTTTTGGCTGAAATATTTCATGGACAGCCGTGAAGACCGTATCAATGGCGTGAGTTGGTCCCGAGGCGAAAACGGACGCATTTTCAACTTCAAACAATCCCCAAAATATGAAAAACTAGATTTTACCAATTTTCGTGTGCTATAGTCTATGAATTTTTGGTGATTCAGCATTCTGGCTTGTTTTTTGCCGAATTTTTTCATTGTAGTCCGTTAAGACCTTATTAATGGCGTGAGTTGGTCCCGAGGCGAAAACGGACGCATTTTCAACTTCAAACGATCCCCAAAATAGGAAAAACTAGATTTTACCAATTTTCGTGTGCTATAGTCTATGGATTTTTGGTGATTCGGGATTCCTGCTTGTTTTTGGCTGAAATATTTCATGGACGGCCGTTAAGACCGTATCAATGGCGTGAGTTGGTCCCGAGGGGCAAACATGCGCATTTTCAAGTTCAAAAGAGCCCCAAAGCAGGAAAAACTAGATTTTACCGATTTTCGTGTGCTATAGTTCATGAATTTTTGGTGATTCTGGATTCCGGCTTATTTTTTGCCGAATTTTTTCATGAAAGTCCGTTATGACCTTATTAATAGCGTGAGTTGATCCCGTGTGCTATAGTCCACTTTTTTATATTATTTTAAGATTTGTTATTAGATATTCAATTTCCATCATAACCTCTAATAAAAAAAAACATCACAAGAATATCATTTGTAAATGTTTTTTAAATAAATAATTTTCAAATCTATCTATTCTGTAATATGGACATAGTTTGACAATATAGTTTGACTTCAATAAGCCACAACTATGGAAATTAATTATTTTTAAATATTAATATACAAAAAGGATGGTGGGTTAAGCAATTTCCCAATCAATATGATCAAAATTATAATTTTTTATAAAAAATAGTATAATTTATTTCAGATTTTAGCTTTACATAATCTTGCTTTTATTATTAGTTTTGACTTACTATACAGTGGAGTCTACTTCATCCTCATTAGTGTTTGTATAATAATTTCCAGAAATTTCTTCTTTTTACTACTAATAATCTCGTATTGGACTCAATTAATTTGAATTCGCATTCAATAGAAATTATTTTAAAAAAATTATTAAATATTTCTCAAAGAAATAGTTAATAATAGCAATTGATATTTATTGTGAATAATAGTAACAGTTAATAACAATAGTGTTCGATAATAGTAATTAACAATATATATCGATTATTATCAGTTATGATTAGTGATTATTATAGTAATGATTGTAAATAATTTTGTTGTGATGATGATTATAAATTACATTAGTGGTGTTAATAAATAAATGTGGTAATTGACGATAATCAGACTGAGGATGATAATAGTTAATAATACTGAAAAACAATTATAAAGGTGTAGTTGATGATGAATGGTAACGGCGACACGATAATAGTTAGCGGTGAAATGAATGAGGTAGTGTTAGATGTCATCTTAATCATTTAAATTTCTTCAGATTTATCAAGTAATCGTGAAATAAAAATAAAATGTGCTTAATAATTGTTTTGTGTTACTATTGCAAATTGCAATATTTCTTTTTCGTGTTGTCTTATTCATTACTTCATCAAATTCGTTATCATGTATGTTGTTCAATGTACTCTATTTTTTCTTTATTAATTAAAGTACTTGACCTACTTTTCTCAATAATCAAAAATTAAAGTGTGTAAATATTGCTTAAGAAAGAGATAATATAATAATAAGATCTTGTGGTACAATCGTACCTAATCATGTGGTCTGGTTTGTATACATTTAAAATTCTAGACACAGGGACCGATTTAAAATTTAAATTTAATAGAAATTAATTTTAAAATTTTTAATATTGGATGCTTTGAATTTCTAAAATTATTATTATTATAAGAATAAAAGATATTAACTATCAATCTCATTGTTGTTCAGTTGTTCTATTGCAAAATCATTCATAGCTAATAGTTTATTCATAAATATAATCTGTCACTAAATAAAATTAGTGACCGATACAAATTTATAATGACAACTCAATTCAGTGTGTAAATAAAATTTGTTTGTCACAAAATTGATTTGAATACTTTTCACATATATATTTAAACTCTATATTAAATTCTCGTTATAAAGCTTACCTCCGCCACTAAGAATATATATAAAAAAAGTATTTTTCCTTTTTCTTGTGGTCCTATCGTCCTAGTGTTCTAAACACGGATTATTGTCCCTTAAGAGTGTTTTTTTTAAAAAATCTTTTAACTGAAACTTAGTGTGGAATATTAGTGCCTAATTTCCCTTAAATATATCAAAAGGAATTTCAATAAAATATTACAATATATTAGAAAGGACTTTCTTAATGGTTAGCAAGTGCTCTACTGTCATAGTCCCATCTTTTAGGGAAAAAATAAAAGTAATATAGCAAAACATTACATATTCTATCCATGTAAAAACTAAAATTTCAATTGCCGATTGTGGTGGAATGATAAGAATTTCTGTACTCATAATTAGAAATTTAGATTTAATTTTTGGAATTGAAATTAAATTTTGTATGAAGTGTTAAAACTTTACACATAAATTTGTCATCATATAAATTCATATTAATCAAATCAGTATAATTTTTAAACAATTTTTTTTTAAAAAACATAACAAAATTTAATCACCATCTAAACAAAGTTGTCTTTATCAAAGAAGAGAGCCACAATAAGCTCAAGTCATTTGAAATTAATGAAATTCCTATCCTAGTTTAAGACTGACTTTTTTTTTTATGATTAAATGTGTGAGTTTAGTTAAATCGAATGTAATATCATATTAAATAGAAATGGCATTTCTTAACGACCTTTATCCAAGTTTTGAACTCATTTTTTATCGATACGATCCAAAAATGGATTCTTGCCAATTGAATCTGAGTTTATTGTATTTCTAACCATTATTAAATATAAAACTTATTTTATTTAATATTTCATGTTACGTATATATATTTCGATTTATCTAAAAGAATGAAATTTGAAAAACTAAGATCAAATGTATTTTCTCAACAATTTACACCTTGTTCAATTATGTTCTTAACAAATAGTTTACTTTCTATTTCTCATTTACCAAAATCTCCCCCACACACAAAATAAAAAAAGAATTAAAATTAAATGTTTGAGTGATCATACATTGATCTTTTCTAACAGAACAAATTATAAGTAGGAAGCTTTGTCGGCAACTTGGCTTATCAATAAGACCCCACTAGCAAAAACAAGAATAGTTTAGAAAAGAAAGAACTTTTAAAGTTTTATGCATGACAGTATAAATAATTTATATATTATTAATATATTTTAAATCATTATTTCTATTTTCTTTAAGTTATCATATTAGAATTAATATACAAATATATGTTTTTGGAAGTGTAATTATAATTTTAATTTTATCAATTCTGAATTTTAAAATAAAATGTTACGTAGTAAATTTTAATATTCATTCATAATAAGTAATCTTTTTAAATCGTATCTAAACTTCTAACTCTGTCTATATATACACTATTAATAATAATAAAAATTCACAAGGTAATTTTTTTTAAAATTCTTAAAAATTATTATAATTAGCCAACTCATAATTTAACTTCTAGATCCACCCTATATACACTTTGCAATAAAGAAAAACTCACAAATGAAAGTCCTCAAAAGCAAAGCACCCATATAAACTTTACATGATAACTACAAGCACTAGCAATTCCACCACCAAAAAAAGAAACTATTCTATCAACTTGTCCCAATATTTCTATAACAACTCTTCAAAAAAAAAAAAACTCCATTAATAACCTAACCCAAAAAAAAAAAAAAAAACTCTTCACCCCCTTATATATATAATCATGTGGAGGTTATTAGTATCAATAAGGCAAAATTTACAAAATATGGGAAAAAGTCCAAGAGTAGCTGATGAAAATATGACAAATATTTGTAGAGGTGAAAATAATAGAGGTGGAAGAGCTAGATCAACAAGGCAACATAATTGGACCGGGTTTTCGATCATTTGTGGCGTTTTTCGCGCTCCATTTGCCTTATTTTCGTGCTTAAATCATCCTCGAATCAATGGAACGGATGGAGTTTGGGTTTCTGGTGAATTTTCACAAATTTCTGAAATGAATCATCTTATGGTTAGTGATAGTATGCGTTATGCAATATTGATGTGAAGAAAAAAAAAAGATTATGGTAAGAAAAATGAAATGAAAATTTTAGTTATGAAGAGACTTTTTTTGTTTTTTTGGTATTTTTTATGTATGTTGATGTATGTGAAGTTTTGGATTTGTTATTTTTCCTGAGGAAATCTAGGGTTTGTATATGTGTTACTTCCTTGATTTTGTTTTATACGATAATGTTTGACTTAATAAATAATTTTGGAGAGATGTATTTTTGAAATTTGCAGACTTAAATATGATATGATATTTTTGTGATTATATAAAAAAAAAACGTATATATCCAATTGAGTTTGGACATAATCCATCAAAAATATACTTGTTGAAAATCTCAAAACGAAATTGACCGTGGGAAATTCATAATAAGGGTTATTGATGTTTTAGTATGTTATTAATTTAAAATTTATGATTTTAAATATATTATATTTTTATAATTATATATACTAAAAACATGTAACATTTTATTGTGTTTTAATTTAATTCATCGGAAATATGTTTGTCAGAAGTAGCTAGGTGTCACGATTCAGACCGTCGTGATTGACACCCACACTTAGGGGTTTACATAGGTCGGTTTGGTTTGATTTTTCATTTAAAAAAATATAAACCAATTATGTCGATTTATTAAATCTAAACACCAAATCAAACCACATAAAGTCGTTTTTTTTTAATTTCGGCTTTAGTCGGTTCTTTCAATTTTTTACAACTATACGGTATTTGAAAAAGAGATCAAATATATTTTCACTTACCAGTGTGATAAGCTAAACTTAAAAAATGTTAAATGAATAGAAATTTTTGAAAAGATGGTAAAATTCTCACGAGTACAAAATATTTTTGTAAAAATATCAACGTTCATTATGTTAAATTAATAACTAAAGGCTACAGGCAAACTGAATACAAAACAAAATATTTACAAAGTAAATAGTTAACTTCGAATTTGAAAAACTATAACAATATAATTGTAACTTCGGATCTTAATATAAAATAAAATATTTACAAATTTTACAAGCCTAAATTTGAAATAAAATATATAAACATTGAAAACTATGAACTAACTAAAAATATATTAATTACAAAGTAGATTATAAATAATATTTTTTATCTATAAATAAAATAAAATTGTATATATATAATATAATATTTACAAAATTTTACAAGCCCAAATTTGAAATAAAATATATTAACAAAGTAGATTATAAATAATATTTTTTATGTATAAATAAAATAAATAAATATATATATATTATGTCGGTTTGGTTTGGATTCAGTTTGACTTTTTTTCTTTTAATACCAAACCAAACCAAGAGTGGTCGGGTTTTTTTTTCAACCGCCAAACCAACCAAATCAAACCATAAATCATTTTTTTCGGTTTGATTTGATTCGCCAGTTCGGTTTGGCTTGTACACCCCTACCCACACTAACCATCCGGTGGGAGAACCACTACTACAACCCAAACCAAGCAATCAATCTAAAAACTACGGCATATAAGTCAAATACTAAGGAAAGAAAATAGAGTTTCCATAAACTCTAACAAAAGTTCAACAATAACTAACAAATGCGGAAGAATTAACCTAGAACCTGAAAGTCAATGTACCAAAACTCTACTAACGACAAGTCTAAGAACAAGGGGTACAACCCCGAAACTAACAACACCTTAAACAAAAAGTTTGAGTTCGAAAAGAGTGAACTTAAACAAGGAAGATCCATGACAGCCTGAAAGAACTGGCTCACCCTTGAATTCGGTCACGCTTATAGTCACCTAGCTGGAGTCTATCAATAGCCACCTGAAGATCCCCTGTACTCAACAAAGAAAGAGCAAGTGCAGTATCAGTACACAACCACCGTGTACTGATAGGATCACGCGACTATCCCACTAAGTGTAACATACATTAGTCAATACAACAATATAATCACATGCACATATCGAACATATACAATATCACCAACATATATGAATAATGAACAACTTCACGATTCTCACATATCACAGTTATATCAATTTAGAGCAACATACCGTCTTCCAATATCAATCATCATTCGATATGAACGAACTCATCACAAGTAGATACACAACACAATTTAATGGTCCTCTCACGGAACCCAATTCAATGGTCCTCTCATAGAACACAAACTTAAATAGTTAGCACGCCGGAACGTGGAAATCCGATCCCATATTTATGCCGAAACGTGGCAATCCGATCGAAGTTAATTATGCCAGAACGTGGCAGTCGATCCCATGTTTATGTCGGAACGTGGCAATACTATCCAAGTTAGTTATGCCGGAACGTGGCAGCCGATCTCATGTTTATGCCAGGACGTGACAATTCGATCCAAGTAATTTATGCCGGAACGTGGTAGTCGATCCCATGTTTATACCAGAACGTGGCAATCCGATCCAAGTTAGTGTGTCGGATCGTGACACCCGCCCATTCAACAAACCACAATCACAATCACAATGTATATTCTCACAATCATACAACAAGAGGTGATTCATGACACACAATTATTCAATTATCCTCATTTACAACAAATGTGATCAATAATGTAACATTCGCATACATACATGTTTCACAATGAAGCAAGAACACACATACATGACACAATCATAGAATCACAACCATCACTTACCTCAAATCCAAGCTTGAATCCCCTAAAGCACTTGAATCTTCCTTTTCCGGACTCTTTTCGCTTGTTCTAGGTCTACAAACAACAATTTATATGCAAGGATCAACGATCAAAGGTCTAATTATCCGGATTATAACAAATCCAATAACCCTAGACCAAACCCAAGATCCTAATACTCAATTTAGGGCTTTTTCCACCATAGAATTTAAAAAAAAAAACCTCCCCCATCAATATTCACCCATTCTATTACGTTCTACGAATCAAAAAATGGATTCGGGGAGTGAAAAGCTTACATTTAGCCTCAAGAATGGTGAAAAATGAGTAAGAGTCGCCTGGGGTCGTTTCTTAGCTCAAAAAATTGAAAAGTACATAATGAGGTCGTTTAGGGGTTTATTAACGACTTTAATTTGCGTCGGGCCAGCCACAATGGTCATTACCCCGCTACAGCGGCCCACCAAAGTGGCAAAACCCAGTGCCAAAGCGGTATTCTCGAGAAAGAGAGTTATTTCAAGAATTCCAAAATTCCCATTGTCACACCCCGAGCCTACACCTTAGGCGGGACTGGCACTCGAAGACCATTGTTGGCCTCAAGCGGACCCTTGGCCTGGCTTACTAACTCAGTGGAAGACTTAAATCATCACATAAACATTTATGAAGAACTAGAATATCATAAAGGAACATTCAACTGGCCATTAAGGCAAACTCATGTCTTTAACATATGAAACGAAAAGTAAAGACAATTGAATTAACTAACTGACTATCCGTCTATGAAGCCTCTAAACAGCTGAGATGGATGTCGGGATAGGCCCACGACATCCTAATGAACTAATACTAAACTGAAAACAATGAAAAAGAGTCATCTGGAATGCAAAGAGACTCACCAACAGACTCTGAACTGCTCACTGGATCAACGATGCGCTGGATGCCGATCCTAGTTACATGTATCTGCATCATAAGACGATGCAGGCCAACTGGCATCAGTACATTGAATGTACGAGTATGCGAGTTGGAATGCTAAACAACATAGGCTTAAAAGGGAGCCTAAAAGAAACACTTACCTTGGCTCTTCTCAATTCATGAATACTTAACTGAACTCATTTCAATATAAAGCAGTTTAAAACAAGTGCAATATAAAGAAAAACTATTTAAAATATGATGTCAACTCTGTGTATATATAAGGATAGAACATAACTCTGAAATGTATGTAAAAATACAATAAACTGATGTATATAAAAATACAATAACTTCTGAGGGAATTTCTCTAACCGACAACCATCACATAAGAGCTATAGTGATGATACAACGATCTACCTCACGCTGTCAGCGCATCCTATACCTGGCCAGAGGTATAGGACTTGAACTACTAAGTGGATCCACTAGTCTATTGTGAAAAGGGTTCATCTAAAAAGTATGACCATTTTCTATCCATGGTGGCTACATGGTTTTATGGAGACTTGAGTTATATGAACTCATGCTCGCCTCTAATTTGGTGCTCAATACTACTCCCAAAATATACTAGCTCTTATGTTTTTTTTAAAAAAAACATACTTCTTCTGTGATTTGAGATTAATGCTCAAAAACTTAGCTCAAAGGCTATCTTGGAAATCAAAGTTTCCCATATTGCTTCATTTAGAAAGCGATTACTCTTTTCTGAAAACTAGCCCGAAGGATCTTTGGAAATCGAGGTTTCCTTTCTTGTTTAAATGTGAAAATATTTTAAACCCTCTTGGGAATACATAGTCCCCATATACTTTTGAAGAAATTAACTTCAAACTTACTCTTTAATCTTTACTCAACTTGAACTTTAAGTCTTAAAACAAAGTTAAAACATTTGGAAAAGACTTTTAAAAACTTTGTTTTGACTTGCTTCTTAACTTCTAGACTTGACTCTTAACTTCTCTTGACTTTGATCCTAACTTTCCTTGAATTGGATTATGGATTCAAGGTTCATGATCTCATGTTTATGGATGATTTCATGATGTTTAGATGTACCTTAGAGTGTTGGAATCAACTAGAAAACATAGCTACATTGCTAAGGAACAAGTACGAAAAGGTGGGGGAAGAATGGGAAGAACTAGCATCCCTGGCGCTCTGAGAGGTGTGGGGCGCCAGTCTTTGAGATTCAGAGACCAAGTTGAGGAACTCTGGCTGGCGCGTCACCCCAGAGCCCCACATTCAGGGACTGCTTTGGGGCGCACTGGCTGGCGCGACGCCCCACTCCCTTCCCAAGGCGTTTGACGACTTTTCTTCTCTGTTTTTCAACTTTAAACCCTCTAAACTTCAATGGTTCTTTCGCCCAAACACTTAGGATCATTTATACCCTCAATACATGACAGATTCAAACCAAAATTACACCCGGAAAACATGAATCAATTCGCAAGAAACTTCAACAAAACAACCCACAAGAATTCAAACGAATTTCATCAAGAACTCAAAGGATTTACTTTCAAATCACACATATTTCACTGAATTGAATCATGATTGGTGCGTGGGTGAACTAACACAATGCTATGTGATCTCACATACCTTTTAAAGATCATCCCCGATGAAATCCACAAGCTACCCTTGACGAAATCGACGAATCTTGGACGTTCTTCTCCTTTCTCCTTTTTTCTCCTCTTCTCCAAGCCCTAGCGTAAAATTAACTTTTCTAAAACTGACTAAAATCTGACTTTACCTCAATTAAACTCCTAAAAATGAATTATAATAATTAGGTAAGGAACTTCCAAAGGGAATAACTTACTCATACGACCTCGAAATCGCGCAAACTCGGCGGCATTGGAAAGATCATTCCAAGAGTCTTCCAATCATATCTGGAAGTACACCTAAATCATTCTGAGCTAGGAGTTATGGTCGTTTAAAGTTGACCAACACTCAACTTTTCCTAACTTAAACAAATTTCCAGATTTTCATTCTTTCCAAAAATGACTATTTCCAATTATTAGCTTCTTCCTAGTTATTTTAAATTGCGAGATGTTACACCCATTTCACAACACACCTCTAACCCACGACGCTCAGTAAATACCCTTTACGCTAAGATCTATTTCGGGAGCTCTACTCGCCCGAATTCAATTCCGTAAAGTCGTACAGATTTCTTAACGAGTTATCTAACTACTCATGTAATCAAAATCATAAATGATTCACCCGATTGTTACCAGATTTCTCTACACCTTAAAGACTTCGATTTCGTCCAAATCTGGACTAGGCTAGGAAATTCCAAGTTACTACTATGAAAAAGTTTTCTGACCCCAATTTTTTTTCCATTTGCTTTTTCATAACGACGGAAATCAGATCGTTACACTAGGTAGAGCTAATTTTGTTTGTCTTTTTGTAAAAAAATTTAACAATTTTGAACTGAAGTTTGTGAGTGAAAAATAATATGGATAATAGAGTGAATAATGGTCATGAAGTTGAAAAATTTTATTTTTATTTTTTATTCTGGTTAATGCTTATTAGGGGTGTAAAAATGAACTCAAACATAGGTAATTCGCCCAGGATTTTAAGGGTTGGGTTTAATCTCAACCCACTCAAGTCTAATCCATTTTAAGAGAATCCTCAATTGAGCCCAATTCAATCTCCAATTTCAACTCGTTTTAAAACTTTTTACTAAGATATGTTCCTATATTAAAAGTATGAAATATTATATATTTAACATCTTTTTGGATTTATCTATCAATTTATTACTTTTTAAAAAAAAAATTGAGCTGAAATTCGAATTGTGATTATAAAAGTTAAATATCACTATGTTAAAATTATTGAGATTAATCGGGTCAAGACCCAACCCATTTTTAGCCCATTTGAACCCAACCCATTTGAGCCCAAAGTAAACTTGGGCGGGTCAAGACCCAACCCGATTTCTATTTCAACCTATTTTAATATCTCCAATTTCAACCCAATCCGCCCATTTTACACCCCTAATGCTTATGTATAGAGAAAATGGCAAAAATGGTTTTGAGGGTAGGTTTAAAATAGTTTCTTAAATAGTTAACTCTTTTAGTTTCGTCAAATACTTTTATAGAATTTTATCAGTTAAATTTACTGAAAACTATGAAAAGAAAAAAGAAATTAACTAAAACTCACTTTTAGAGTACATTTTTGGTAGTTTATGTAAAAAAAATTATATATATTTCTAGAGTCTAATGCAATTTGTCGAGGGGTAATTTATAGAATTTTTATATATTTTTAGTGTCTAAGACAATTTTTTCTGTTGAATATTTTAGGATTTGATAGAATTGTTTTGGTGTTTATTACTAAATTTGTTTCCTATTGTTATTATCAAATCTAATGAATATAAATTATTAAATATTTGACGGAGACTAAAAATGTTAATTTTTATCAAATTTAAAAGATCAAAATTGTTGATTATATACTTAAGAAACTACATGAACCTAATCTCAAACATAAAGGGACCATTTTTGACATTTTCTTCTTTATGTGTACCTAATTATTCCTTTGTTAAAAGTGCTTCCTTAACATAACTTATTGATGAAGGAGGCTCGGATAAATTCCTTGTCGATATCCCTAGTTCCACCAATGGCAAGTGTTTTCTAATGCATAGGTGCTTTCTGGATTCATTTAAATTAAACTATATATGCAACTTTAGTTTCATTTAATTTACTCTAAAAAAATAAAATAGATTGAACTAATGATATATAATTCCAATTATATGGAACTTGAGAATCTTAATTACTTTTTGTCATTTCATTTTCTAATATCTTTAGAAAAAGAAAAATAATACTCATTTCATTTGAAAATAAGGGTAAAACATTTATACCATAAATCCAGAATAAACCTAAACATTGAGATGTTTTTGTTTTTTCATCGGGTGTTTGGTATTTATATTGAGATTCGATTAAATTTAAATTTACGTATTGCAAGATCCATTTGTGAGGGCAACACTCCCAATAAGATTTTTTCCATTCTCAAAATTCGAATCGAATACCTTAATTAAATACGAAGAAATCTCAATTGTTTCATAACAACTGATATCAGTCTTAACATTGAGATAAGTACATAGGCCATGACAATGTCATAATACCTTGGGATCCCTTTGAATTTAGCATCGTTTATTTAATATATAATTGAACGGTTTTTGTCCTAACTATCGTCTTGAATGTTGATATGATAAAGAGCGTGATTACACTATTTTAGACGCGTGAAAATGAAAAAAAAGAAAGTAAAAGTATGCCAATAATGACTCGACAAAAATTAATAAATGAAAGGAGAACATATACTTGACGTATATTTAATTTACTTTTTAAAGTTTGGAAAACCAAACAAATTGTTACAAGTAATTGTTTGATAGATGGATATTATTCTTCCATTATTCTTTGTATTAATAATAATTATTCTTTGTATAATGACTGAGTTGACCTTACATGTGATTCATATAATTTTTTTAGAATATGAGTTGATAAAGCACCCAATTAATTCCTTGGCTCCAAGAGAGAACAATCATTGCTAATATTATGTGGTCCTAGAAAGAATTCCTTTTTTTCACTCAAAATGCTATGTTTTTATTTTCCACTATTGTATACTTTTATGAAGGAAAAAAAGTGTTACTATCACACATGGTAATGGAAAATCATTTCTATTTATTGGTAATACTAAAAGGAAAAAATGGTATATAATAGCAAACTATTAATTCAAATTAAATGTTATAAATATACTTTGATTTAATTGTACCCTATAGTAAACTATTGTTATTTTTGCCACTCTCCCTGGTGGAATCTCACTCGCCACTCTCGTTTGGTGGCAGTCTTGCTCGCCTCTCTCGCTTTTATACAAACACAAATGTATAAAATACGTTTGTGTTTGTATAAAGCGAGAGGAAATTGTATATATACATATATTTTTGTTCCCCTCTCTCCCCTCTCCTAGATCTCGCTCGCCACTCTCCCAAATCTCGCTCACCACCTTCGCCTCTCTCGCTTATACAAACACAAACGAAATGTATAAATTGTGCTTTTGTTTGTATAAAGCGAGAGAAAATTGTATATACACATACGAATACATATATCTTCGTCCTATACACTTATAATTATACAATACAAATATTTATCTGCCCAGTTTTCTTTTGCCTTTCTTTCTTTCTCATTTTATACATACACAGATTATACAATTGATTTTTTGTATACAACTGCTTTCTTTTGTATATGTATAGTGAATTATACAACTGCTTTCTTTTGTATATGTATAGTGAATTATACAACTGCTTTCTTTGTATATGTATAGCGAATTATACAACTGTTTTTTTTGTATATGTATAGCGAATTATACATATATATGTTTACTATGGAGCGCAATTATGCAAACTTTGTTATAGCATAATAATATGAATTTTGTGTTTGCTATATGTGAAAGTTGCTCATACTAAAAAGCATGGAGGTCTAGGAATCAATACCCTTATTTAGTCTTATATATATTCATGTTTTTTCCTCGAAACAACTTTTATTAAAATACAGTATTTTGGAATCGTTTGATAGGATATATAAGAATAATACTGAATATGATATATTAATAATGTTGGAAATAGTAACGCTATCACTATTTTTTATCGACTATTTGTTTGTTATATAATATCAATGAATAGGATTTATTAGAAAAGAAATAATTATTATTGAATTGTTAATGCCATAATTTACTATATATAAGAAAAATATTGGTAGCCAATAGTGATACATAAATTGAAAACACTACCAAACAAAAAGTTAAACAATATCAAAGCTAATACCAATATTATTTTCTCTAATACTTCCTATTAAACATGGAGTAATGATCAATGAAAAGATCGCAATATAATATCCTTGTTTGATTACATTACTATGTTCATTATATTGTATATAAATACATGAGGTTGGGCATACACAAGAAATTATTGAAATTAATACAAACGAGTTTCGACTTTATCTTTTTTATGATTCAATATGATACTAAATCGATGATGATGGAGAAATTGCAAGATGGTGGCCATGTAGAGGACTTGTTAGTCTGAAGTCCTATTGTTATGCTCGTGCATCAGCAATGTTCTAGGTCATTTACTAAACAGTTATTCCAAAAAGGACTATTAATAAAAATTTCTAAGCTAGAAGGAGCCTAGGTCAAACAAGGACTTATCTACAGATTTTAGAAGTTCTCTTAATCAAGAGGTCTCGGGTTCGAGTTTCCTTGGGTATGGAGTTGTCTTTGTTAGGGAGCGTTTTACCCCTCAATGTGGGACTTCCCGGCGCGAATCCAAATTTAGTCGGGCTCCAATGTGGGTATCAGACACTGAGTGGGAAATCAAAAAACAAATTAGTCGGGCTCTAATGTGAGTTCTCCTTTTGATTAAGGATGAAGAGATCTTATTTGTCGTACTATCCCTTTGTGATAATCATCATATTGTCCGCCAAGTCTCACTCCACTATAACTGACTAAAGCTAAAAGGAGAAACTTCACCAATGTGTGACCAGCCAACATTCCAAGACTTCTTGCTCATGGCATCCACCACTCAAATAATATAAAACGGTACAATCATAATCCTTAATCAACTCTAATTATGTTTGGTATCGAAATTTTTGAAATTTCATAGAAATTAATGTGTACTCTAATCTCTTATGAACTTGTGTAAATTACACATCTCTTTTCATATAAGTGATGTCACTAAATATTTGATAGTAAAAATAATTGAAGTCAACTCCAAATCATGAGTATGGTTTTTCCTCGCGTTTCTTCCACTATCTAAAAAAGATTTTTTTTAAAAAAATTATTAGTGACATCAATGTGTAGGTAAATTGGGCACGATAACTAATATTCCATTTTATCTTAGATTTTCAAAAAAAAAAAAATATCTTAGTGACATCAATGTCACGTAAATTGGGTACAATCATTCAACTAATATTCCATTTTATTTAAGTCAACATCACTATTTATTATTTTAGGGAAAAGATTTTTTTTTAAAGAGATATTATTATTATCAACTTTGTCAAAACTAACATCATGAACCAGCTCCATTTCCTCGTCAATGGAGGTCAACTTGAACTAGAGAGTAACTGAATTGAGAGAGAACAGATTGTGTTTCTATTGAATGTGAATTAAAGCTTTAAGAATTACAATGTGACTATATATATACAATCATTGATCATCTAGGTATGGCAGAAATTAACTAACTAACAAACTTGATTCTAACTAACTCTACTGTACACGACTGACTCTACTGTTCACGACTAACTAATTATACTTTATATTCTCATCACCGCCCCCCCCTCAAGTTGGAGGTGATGTAATTACAGACAACTTGTGCAATAGGGCAATATGTTTAACTCCAGTCAGAGCCTTGGTGAAGATGTCTGCCAACTGTGAATCAGTGGGAATATGATGGAGTGTGATTAGGCCTTGTTGAAGCTTGGTCCTAACAAAATGACAATCGATTTCTATGTGTTTTGTCCTCTCATGAAAAACTGGATTCTTTGCAATGTGGACTGCTGCTTGACTGCCACAATGGACAGGAATAGGTAAGGGGCATTGTACAGTCAATTCATCCAACAATCTTTCAAGCCACACTAGCTCTCCTACAACTTGTCTCACAGCTCTATATTCAGCTTCAGCAGATGACAAAGATATTGTTGCTTGCTTCTTAGACTTCCAGCTGATAAGACTATCACCCATAAGCACTAGGTATCCACTAACAGACTTCCTTGAGTCAGGGCAAGCAGTCCAATCAGAGTCACAATAAGCACTGATAGTGAGATCAGACTTGTTTGAGATAAAAATCCCAAATGTTGGATCATGTTTCAAATATCTGAGCACATGGTATGCTGCTTTCAAATGTGGTTCCCTAGGTGATTGCATAAATTGGCTCAAGTGTTGTACACTATAAGCTATGTCCATTCTAGTGTTGGTTAAAAAATTTAGCTTGCCAACCAACTTTCTATACTGAGTAGGATCAGATAAAAGTTTGCCATCTGTAGCTGTTAACTTCTCAGTGCAATCAAGTGGTGATGTAGTGGCCTTGTAACTTAACACATCAAAATCTCTCAGGAGATCAGAAATGAATTTCCTTTGTGAAACTAGAACTCCATCATGTCTATATAATAATTCCAGTCCCAAAAAGTAGTGTAGTTTGTCCAAATCCTTTATCTTGAACTGATCGTTTAGGAAGCTCTTTAAGGAGTTGATTTCAGCCACATCTGTTCCAGTTAGAACTATATCATCCACATATATGGCAACAAATACCAAGGAGCTGTTTTTCCTTTTGTAGAACAGTGAGTAGTCACTGTCTGAGTGCTGATACCCTCTTGAACATAGACAGTTTGCCAACTTCTCATACCATTGCCTGCTGGCCTATTTAAGTCCATACAAAAACTTCTTCAATTTGCACACCATGTTATCACAACCTACTACAAGACCTTCTGGAGGTGCCATGTATATTTTCTCATGCAAATCATCATGTAAGAATACATTATTGACATCTAACTGATACAAGCTCCAATCTTTCTTAACAGCTAAAGAGATTAATGTTCTAACAATAGTCATTTTAACTACAGGTGAGAAGGTTTCAGTGTAATCTATCACAGCTTGTTGTGTATAACATTTGACCACCAGCCTGGCCTTGAACCTCTCCACACTTCCATCAGCTTTGTGCTTGATTTTGTACACCCACTTGCATCCAATAGCTTTCTTCCCATCAGGTAACATGACCATCTCCCAAGTGTCATTAGCATACAAAGCTTCAAACTCATGTGTCATGGCCTGCTGCCAAGCAGGGTGCAATATTGCTTCCTCAAATGAAATAGACTCACATTCATGTGAAATGATTGTTACTAACTGCTGACTATCAGAACAAAGACTGGTGAAACATACATATTTATGGGGAGATATAAAAGAAGTAAGGGAGTGTAGCTTAGGTATGGTGTAGGTGTATTCTTTTAGGTAATTAGGAGTGTTTATGGTTCTGGTTGTTCTTCTAGGTGCTGACATTGTAAGTACTGGTAAAGTATCATGGTGCATGGTGGCATTTAGATCAGGTAAGGTAGTTTGAGTTGTAGGTTCATGTAGGACAGCAGGTGGTGTGAAATTGTCCAGTAGATCATCATTAGCAAAAATATTCATTTTACCAGGCATACAAGACATGTTAGTGGTATGAGTAAGCATTTGCAAAATGGAATTGAAACTAGAACCATCAGGGGCAATAACAAAGGGAAAGATCTTTTCTTGAAAAATAACATCTCTTGATATATGAACTTTCTTGGTAGCTAAATTCAAAACTTTGTAACCTTTTGTATTGAAAGGGTAACCAACAAAAACATGAGGTGTAGTTCTAGGTTCAAACTTATCCTTGTGAGTTTTCAAGGTAGTGGGAAAACAAAGACAACCAAAACTCTGAAGGTGGGAATATGTAGGTGATTTATGGTACAACATTTCATATGGAGACTTATTCTGTAGGAGTTGAGTGGGCAGTCTATTAATCAGGTATGTGGCAGTCAATACACATTCCCCCAGTACCTCATAAGCAATTTTGACTGAAACAAAAGTGCCCTTGATGTTTCAAGTAGGTACTTATGTTTCTTTTCTACCACCCCATTTTGTTGAGGTGTATAAGGACAAGTTTTTTGGTGTATGATACCTTTGGTTTGGAAGAAATTTGTGGCTTCAGCTGAAGTAAACTCTAACCCATTGTCAGATCTTATAGCTTTTAACTTGGTTTGGAATTGGTTTTCTATGAGAGACATGAAGGCTTTGATAGTTTGGAGAGCATTACTTTTACATCTTAGCAATTGTGTCCAAGTGGACCTACTGTGGTCATCTACTATAGTGAGAAAATAATGATATCCATCATGAGTGGGAACATGATATGGTCCCCATAGGTCAACATGTAACAACTCAAACACTTTAGTGGTGGTGGTGATACTTTCTGGAAAAGGCATCCTAGTTTGCCTACCCATAGGGCATATTTTACAAGTAAAAGGTTGTTTTGGGAGAAAAATTAACAAGTATAGTTGAGATGTTTTTCATTTTTACAAAAGGTACATGTCCTAATCTAGGATGCCACAAAAGTTCATCATCATGAGTGTGACTAGAGACATTTGCAAATGAAGGACAAGCATGAGTAAAACAAGAGGAAGGAAAAATAGTAAAATCTGCCTTATTCATATGAGAGTATTTTACAGAAAAACCAGTGGACAAATAAGAATCTGAACTCCTGATACTATTGCCTAAAGAAGATACAAGATGACAATTAACATGAGGTGATTTACTCTCAGCAGATGGACAACAATTGTGGCATTTGTGACACAAGAAGTACAGGTCATTCTTGGCTTTACCAAGTTCCAGAGGGCTCTTTAGAGAAGGGCCCTACAGCAAACAAGAAAATTTGTCAAAACTGACTGTACTATTGAATTGTAGTGCTAAACAATGAACATAAATGAGATTAAACTTGAAGCTAGGTACAAATAACACTTTTCTTAGAGTCAAAGCTGAATTTAAACAAGCATCACCAATTTCAGTCACTTTAACCTTGTAACCATTAGGGAGTGAAATTAAAAAGGGATATGGAAGTGAAATGATGTTTGTAAGGGTGGTCTTATCATAGGTCATATGGTGTGATGCTCTTGAATCTATGATCCAAGAGCCAGCAGTAAGTTTAACACATTTACAAGAAAGATCACTTATATTAGTAATAGAGGAATAACAAGCAAGTATACTTGCCAAGTTCATAGCTCCATTCAGCATGCTGTTTGAGTTGTCTGAATTTGAGGCTCCATTTCCAACTTGCAAAGTTTTCAGGAGATTGAGTAGTTGTTCATATTGATATTTGGACAAGTTCAATGGCATTTGTCTCCTTATTTCAGGTTCCTCTTCAGATTGAACTCCATTCATATCAGGGGCTCACACATCTATGCCTTTTCCCTTTTGGAACGTGGATTTGGATTGGATGGGTATCCATGAAGCTTGTACCATCTATCTTTCGTGTGTCCTGATTTCTTACAGTAGTCACAAAACAAAAAAGACTTGCTAGTACTAGAATTGCCTCTAAACCCAGTAATATTGTTTGTATTCCCAGAACTGGTTCCACCTCCTCTAGATGAATTGTAGTTTGTCCTGAATCCCTTGTATCCTGCACTGTTGTTGGTCTGTCCATAGGCATTGAGAGAGGTGGAATCCAAGGCTGTATGATTATGAGGCTTCACCTCCCTTTGTTTTTCCTCTTGGGATAATATGGCAAAAGCTTGAGCCATGCTTGGAAGTGTATTCATCATGAGAATGCTGCCTCTAACAGTCGTATATATCTCATTCAATCCCATTAGAAAATGTATCCGTCTTCTGTCTTGTTTAGCCTTGTGTAATTTGCTTTTACCTCCACAAGTGCACTGAGAATTGACATCAATGGTACTCATTTCCTCCCACAGCTTCTTCATTCTTGTGTAATATCCAGTGATGTCTAAAGTGCCTTGGACCAGATCATTAATTTCCTTCTGTAATTGATACAATTTTCACCCATTGGTTTGATCGTACCTTTCTTCCAACTCTGCCCAGAGTTCTTTGGCATTGTTCACGTATTGCAAGCTATCACGCAATTCAGGGTACAAGGAATTTAAGATCCAAGATGTGACCATGTCGTCGCATCTCTCCCACTGCATGAAACTAGGATCAGTAGGAGCAGGTCGCACAATAGCTCCATTTATAAACCCTGTTTTGCTCTTGACTGAGAGAGCTCTGAGAACAACCCTTCGCCAAGATCTATAACCAATACCATCGAAAATTGCAGGTAAAAGAGACGATCTTGCACTCTCTGAGGGATGCAGGTAAAGAGGACTAGCAAAATCCAATCGAACTGTAGTCGAGCTAGAAGTGGAATCAGCTTCCATGGTGTTCGAGTGTTTGCGAAGAAATTCAACGCAAAAAACAACCAGAGAAGTAGTAATTGATGAAGTACTCGAATGAGTAGATCCACCACAATGAAATCAGATGAAGATCCCCAAATCAAAATTGACAGAAAACAGAGAATTCACAACACAATTTCACAATTTCTCAAACAGCTAATCGAAAGTAACACAGAAGAGATTATGTGAGTACAGAAGAGAAGCTTATGAAGCGACTACAAGAGAACTACGAGAAATCAACCTGCTCTGATACCATGTCAAAATTAACATCATGAACCAGCTCCATTTCCTCGTCAATGGAGGTCAACTTGAACTAGAGATTAACTGAATTGAGAGAGAAAAGATTGTGTTTCTATTGAATGTGAATTAAAGCTTTAAGAATTACAATGTGACTATATATATACAATCACTGATCATCTAGGTATGGTAGAAATTAACTAACTAGCAAACTTGTTCTAACTAACTATATTGTACACAACTGACTCTACTGTTCACAACTAACTAATTATACTTTATATTCTCATCAAACTTGAGCTTGCGTGAGCATACTCCGTTGGTACAAATTAAACTTTTTTGTTGTCTTTTATTCGAGACTAATTGTATGTGGATGGATTCTCAAGATTAATTTATGTGTATTTATGCCAAATTTAATAGGTGTGTGCTATCTTGCATCAATATAGATATCGATAATTTTTTCCACCATGACTTGAAAGGATGAAAAGAAATCAGTTAATACTTTTGTACAAACATATTTAGTTTAAAGTGACCAAACTAGATACGACTACTTGCGAAACATGCATTTCACATTTACCAACAATAATAACTATGTCCAAGTTGTTTTATTCAAAATGTGGTGACGAAACATTATGAATCCACTATGATAACATTGATAAGATCAATGGAAGATCCAAAAGGAATAGCAGAAGTTGGGAGGGTTCGAGTAGTATATGGGCCATGATGGTCCAGTCCATCTGAAGGCCCAAGAAATACAAACACTCGTGGATCAAATGATTGGCCCTATTGAATATTTAAGACCAAATTAATATGGAAAAAATACCATACTTGACTTATTTTACTATATTCTCTAAATTTTCCTATCATTTAAAAAAATTACAAAAATCTCTACTCTCTCCTATTTTCGAATACATCACTTTACGCGATGCATCAGTCGGATACATCATTTTACGCGATGTATCTGTCGGATACATCACTTTACGCGATGTATCAATTGGATAGATACATCACGTTGCGCGATGAATCAGAGCGTTGAATGATGTATCTGAAACCGAGATGCGAGGTGTCACGTTGAGGAATGTATCTGAAACTGGAATGCATGTATCAGATGTTTTGGGATGTATCTGGATTCAACCAAATGTAAGAGATTTTTGTAATTTGGAAAAGAGTAGGGATAGGATGTAATTAGCTCTTAACATTATGAAATTTGTGTAAAATTCTCAATTAATATCCAATTAACCATAATCGAATTAAAATATTTTTTATACTGACGATGTATATTTAAATTCCAACCGTAAGCATTCTATTCATGACAGCGGTGCATAAAAAATGTAACAACTACCAAAATAAAATATTTGATCCAACAACATTGAAGAAGGATCCATATCCTATATTTCATAAATTTCTCACCTTGTATTTTTATTTGTAAGGTGCATTTCATGTTAAGAGTAGATTTTTCTATGCAAATACAAATTATTTGGGACTCAAAAACGAATAAGTGACACCGAGTTAGAAATCAAAAATCATTAAGGGAATATCGTATAGCAAATGTTAGAAATTAGAACTATAAATTAGTGCTAGCTCCATTTTAAACCGATCATTAATTTAACATCCAAGGGAATACATATAAATAAAATAAAAGATCTAGATATTCAAAGATACAAATTAAAAAATGAAATAAATGAATAAATAAAAGTGGGAATGAGGTTGATGGTGACATATATCCACTACAAATAGTGTGATACGTACAAGCCAAGCAAAGCCAGGGTGTAGGAAGAGGTGAAAAAAAAGTAGAGAAATTGCACTAACAAACAAAATCAAACAATAAAAAGGTAGTCAGAAAGAACCTTGAAATGCTGCTTTTGCAGTAAGATTAGCTGTAGATAGGCTGAGGGTTAGGAAGGGAGGGGGTGGGGGTGGGGGGGGACACACAAAAATCATCAAGAAGTATGGCGGAATAATATGTCCGTATTTTTAATCAGATATTTTGAATTCGAGTTTTAATAGCAGAATCTTATCTAATACGAAGCGCTATCCTATCATTACAAGCACTCTATGGTGTGAAGAATTCGGATTATTCAAATTTGAGAGTTTTGAACGCCAAATAGTATTAGAAAAACCCGGATATAAAGATCATGAGACAGTGCTATATAAGGATAAAGGTTTTTTCACCCTTAACTAAATGTTTCGGATTTAAATTATGGAGAAAAAATTCCTTTGGATGAAGCACTAGAGCCTATCATATAACAAGCATTAATTTCACAGTGTGAATTTAGATTAATTAATCAAATTTATGAGCTTCATACACCAATTATTTTTTAAAAAATCATGTATATAAAGACCATTAAAAGGTGATGGAAAGGTAAAAACATTAATTTTTCACCCTTAATTAAAGGTTTCAATCGAATTTGAGTCCCAAAAAACAGAGTTAATTCCTTTGATAAGAAATGCTAAAACTTACGATGATGAGTTCTCTACAACGTGAATTAACTTAGTCGAACCAGTGATTTTCCGAATAACAAAACACAAAAGATGAAAGCTATAGAACCTAAAACACAACCCAAGTACTAAAACAAACCATATGTTATAGCTAACTCAAGCCCAGGAGAATAATGACGGAGTTAAAATATTCACTAACAAGATTAACATTAATTATATGCATATATTCTGACAAGATTTGGATGAACCTTTTGACTCCGTCCTACGACGGAATATGTGTGAGGTTGGGGTTGAACCCTAATGATCCCCTGGGCTCATTTCTTCATGATACTCATAAGTAGTAAGACCAAGTGTCTCCCAGCTAGGAACCAATAGATCTGGCTTCTTCTTTTCTTTTTATAAAATTATAAATAATAATATTCGACAATGATACTCATGAAGAACTCATTAATTATTATCTTCTTTTTCTCTGTCCCCATTGAAAAATCACAGGCAGTACTCAATAAGTATTTATTTAAGTTTTATGTTTATCGATAGAGTACATTTTATTTTTTTATAGAATAGATGTAGTTTCAACTTTTAAAGAAAATCAATTATTATTTTTATGAGATTAGTGAGTGAGCACCTAATTAATGTCCCTTTCTAAGGTAATCATTTAGATTTGTATTTCCATTTTTTTTTAAAGTTAGAGAAAATATAACCTTTTGAAAATTATCTTATCAAATAACATTAGTTTCGAGTATAGTTTTGATAATATATCAGAAGAATCTCATTCATTTTATCACGTTCCTCGTTGATCAACATACACATTATTTGTTGTGAACCTCAATCTCTTCATTAGTTGTCAAGAGTATAGTTGCAAAGTTTTGTTATTTTTACTTGTTCATTATATTAAAAATATATTTTTTTACTTGTCATTTTTAGCATATCAAAAGAAAAAATTATTTCTTTCATGATAGCATATCCAAATCATTTCTCAAGATCTAAGACTAAATATTACTTACTATAAATATTGTGATAAAATATTGATATGATCAATTATTATTTCTTAAGAGATATGCAAATCTCAAACTGAACAAGTAAAAATAAACGGAGAGAGTATCATTCCGATTCTCTCCAACTCTTTGTGCTAAGAATAATAATAATTTTCGCCTAAAATAGAAGATGAGAAAGAGAGAAGGAAATTAGTTCAATAAAATATTTTTGTGGACTTGAAATATATGGATAGTAGTGCACCAACAAACTCCAAAAAAATATATATATACTATTTTCATATCAAATATAACTAAGACAACAAGATAAGATTAGTAAGATTTGCAGGTTTGGCACTTTTTTTGCCAACAACAAAAACTCACAAGTATTTTAATCTTTTTAATAATAATAATAATATATTGTGAGTAATATATTCCACTGAGATATGTTTTTGGCTTTAATTTTGTTGCCAATTTTTGGGCAAAATGCCAAATGAGTAGCACTAAGTGCTAAACAAAAAAAAAATAGAAGTAGAAAAGCTAGAGCAATAATATTCAATCATATACACGGTGAATATATAATAAGCTTACTCCTATTTTTTAATAAAGTTTTTGTGAAAATGAAGATTTTTTTTCCTATCTACTAAGGTGCCTATTGAAAGAACTGTCCCACATTAAGTCAAGACAAGATTTCGACGCTCTTTATATGACTCGGATAATCTTCCTCCCTTTGAATTAATTTTTGCCCATATTTTTATCAGGAAAAATTCTCTATCATTTAAACAAGTACAAAAATCCCCTCTCGGATATATCCCTCACATTAGGTAATGTATCATTTGCAATGTCTTGGACAGTCAAGGAATGTATCAGAAAGCAACTATTAAATAATGTATCATTTGTAATGTATTGGACAGTCAAGGAAAGTATTCGAGAGCAATGGAAAATCAGGTTGGACAGTCAAGGAATGTATCCGAGAGCAATGGATAATCCAATTTTTTATAATTGGGGAAACTTCTAGGATATAATTAGCCCCCAAATGTATGAGATTTTTGTAGTTTTCCCTTATTATCATGGTATCACAAGCAAATTGGGTCCGATTTGGGGGCCCAAAGTGTGAAAGAGTTTGTGAATATATCCCCAGTCTAGGATTGTGTACGCTCCAGTTCGAGAAGTGTCTGACGTGGTGGAGGTGGGGGAAGATCCCATAGGGACTCCTTATATGATTTGATCAATCCTCATATCTTTGAGCTAGCTTTTGTGTGTAAATTAAGTTCGAGGTCCATTTATCAAAGTTGTTTTACTTTTGAGTAGAGGTTTGTGGATATATATACACGCAACCACACAAACAAAATAATTATAAAACTAAAATGATGAGCTTATTTGTATCAATTTTCAGAAGTACTATATGCTTGGAATAACAATTCAGGAGTAAGTAAAAATTATGGTATTACAAGGGACGAATATTGGCCTTGGTCATCCAATGGTACCAAATGAAAGGGTCGTCGTTCAACAAATAAAACTTACTCTAGAGATAACTAAATATATTTTCCCTAAGGCCTTATATCATGACGGTAGTACATTGACCATTATATCGTAGCTCATAACTATAAAAAAATTAATAGGATGGCTAGTTTTGAATTTGATAAGTCTGACTTCAGACTCAAATCATTTCACCTTTAATCTCATAGATTTAAAATTAATTTTGAGATAAATAAACTTACAAAGATTATTAAATGTTGATCATACCTTAGATAATAATACTTTGAAGGAAGTAAAAACAAAAATAAAATTCTCACACTTACATTTATGATAATAACAAATTTCCAAAATCGTTTTTTTTCTCCTTTAAACAAAAAAGGAATGGCAATAATAATTAACTCTTCATCAATGTGCATATAGAATACCTCTATTTATAGAAGTGTATATCTTTTTCTTCCTTTTTTTAAAGAAAAAAAAAACCTTTCTAAGTTCTATTTTTTAATTTAGTTTTATCATTTTCTCAACCATTTTGTTAATTAAAATAGGGAAAATTGTACATAATGACAAACTATTAATTCAAATTAAATGGTATAACCACACTTTGATTTAATTGTGTCCTGTAGCAAACTGTTTGCCAGTCGCCTCTCTCCCTCAAACTCTCGCTCACCACTCTCCCTGTCTCGCTCGCTCCCTCTGTGCTCGCCTCTCTCGCTTTATACACAGAATTGTATAAATTGCGTTTCTGTTTGTATAAAGCGAGAAAAAATTGTATATACACATGCAAATACATATATATTCGTCATATACACTTATAATTATACAGTCGCCTCTCTCCCTCAAACTCTCGCTCGCCACTCTCCCTGTCTCGCTCGCTCCCTCTGTGCTCGCCTCTCTCGCTTTATACACAGAATTGTATAAATTGCGTTTCTGTTTGTATAAAGCGAGAGAAAATTGTATAAGCCAACGA
>JAJOOO010001152.1:0-36690 GCA_029582685.1 Solanum piurae | reverse complement strand
GTTCTACACTTTTATTACCCAATGAAATACTCTAGAGGAAAAAAGTTATCTGGTTTAGAATACAGTGTTCTACACTTCTATTAAATTGTTAAAGAATGTTTGGCATTTTTCTATGGCCTTGGATCTGGGCACAGTTCTCTTTTCAAGTTGCAAATCAGTTTTTTCTTGCATTTTTTCTTTGTTGTTTATTGAGCATTACTAAAGAGATGTCTGAACTAATTGGTTCAGTGGTGGAGGATTGACTACTGTTGCTCCGGTTCATGATGGATACGTTCTTCAAAAGGTATCTCTTAACAAAGAACAACTACTTAAACGTGTTATTGCCCCTTTTTTTCTTTTGCTTTTCTGACTGTTAAGAACTTGACTGGTCAAAAGAGATCAACATAGGAGGGTTTTTTTTACCTTGTGCGCACCCAAAGGGTAGCAGCTAGCAGCTGCGGGTTTCCCTTGTCATAATAAAGAGATCAACGGATGATCATTTTTACCTATTTTGTTGATCTATTGTAAGATAGCTACTTCCAGTTTGCAGTATTATGACCTCTTTCAGTTTCTTCCTTTTGGAAATTATATAGTTTATTTCCTAGCATTAGCAGACTTCCACTTAACATTGTAGAGATCTCCCATTAATGTTTGTATATCTGACATGCTTCAGTAAATTGTTTAATTGCTCTGAAGCAAATTATTTCGTTTCCGAATCTGCTAATTGTTCCCCCTCACTGTCAAAACTCAAAAAAAAGAGAAGAAAAAATAAGAAGGAAAGAAGCAAATGTCTATGATATCTTTTTGTTCTTCCCCATGGTAAGCACCGAGGGCCTCAAGTTGTAGCTCACTAGAATTTCTTTGAGAGAACTGACATTTTGGGTTGGCATTTTCCCCTCGAATAGAAGTTTTACGCAACTATTCATTCATAGAATTTTCCTACTTTTTCCCCTAGATTGTAAGCTAGATTGAAGAAGAAATCAAGTCCAGGACATGCATTCTAAGGTGGAAAATCGACTTATTTTTATGAGGATTGATCAAATCTATTTTAGGTGTTGAAGGAGGCAGGCCTCTCTAGATGAAAATTTAAGATGTATTTTTTTTTGTCTATGGGAGGTAGAAGGAGAAAAAGGGTTTCATGTTCAGGTTCATTAGCCCTTCTCTTTGCTTGGGGAGGCAGGGTCTAAGCTGCTCACGAACTTGTAAAATCCGTTTTATTTCGGTAAGGAAGGGAAAAGTGAAGTGGTTATGGATGTTAAATCTTCACCAGATGTTCTGTGCATTGTTTCCAACTTCTCAAAGTTCTGTTTTGGTTGTAGTCTCTGGTGCAACAATACTACTGCATGTTTTAGAGCTGGAGGCTGTATTTTACTTTCTCAGTTCTTTCCTTACATTGTAAAGTTCTCTTTTGATGTACCTTTGCCCCAGCATTTCCTTAATGCTGGTTGTTTTACGTCAATAATATTCCTTTATTACTCATAAAAAAGAAGTTCTGTTTTGGTTTAATTGAATAGATATGTTATAATTCTTTAATTTGATAACAGGCGGTTTGTACATCTCCTATTGGGGGAGGAATTCTTACTGACTGCTTGATAAAAAGTTTGGAACAGAAAGGCATTACGGTTAGATATTTATTGTTAGTTATCCTTGAGACTTGTTTGAATACAATGATCCGCTTTGTCTTGAAACAAACTTTTTCTTTCCTTTTCCTGTTTATTTCTAGATAAAACCTAGGTATTCATTCAAGCGGAAGGAGATCCGTCCAGGAGAATTTCAGGTAACACATCCTTGCTTCAGTGCTATAACCAGTCTAATTGTTTAATCCTTCACATAAATTGTAAGTTTAGCACTTTCAAGTATTCAGGTTTATGTTTCTTCGTAACTTTTCTTTTTCAATACAAGAAAAAAGGAGAACCAGATTACAACATAGCCAGTGAGAACCTGATTGTGACTTGAAATGAATTTGTGCTCAACTTTTGTCTTACATCAAAGATATTGTACTTGGGTGTCATTGCTTTCTCCTGCATCAAGTTTTTCTTGCTCAAAACTTTCATGTTTTGTTTCTGAAGAGTTCATTCTGTTTGCATTGAACATAGACATAATGGTTCTTCTGTAGCCAGTCGCATCAAATGGGAGGCATCATAGAAAGCCTTATTTGTCATTAGCAAATAGGCAATTAGTTTCTGATTTGCATGGTCTGCTAGCACTTTTGTGCTTAATGCCTTTAATCTTGTGATGTTTTGGTAGATTTGTTGCTGATTTTTATGATTTGTTTCACAGACAGTGGACCTTGATTTCCCTGATACAACAGAGAGTTACAAGCTATATTGTCAGGTTAATTATTCTTAGCATTTCTTTCTTCAGTTGTTATTTCTCTCAGCTTCTCAGTATTGTTCTATTTTGCAGAGAGCGATTGCCAGTGACATAAAAGAATGCGTCTCCCGAGCCCCAGATACTCCATATGATGGTTTCTTTCTCCTCTCAGCTATTTTTTTTTATCTCCCCCCAATGTAGGAGAATTTTACAGGCAATGAAATCTTGATCCAAGTGTAGTGAAAGGAGATAATCCCTGAAGATATTGCTAACTCTCTATAATGTGTTGTCGACTGAAATGAAAGACTTGTCTCTTCTGTAATCCCTGGATCAGCTATTATACCCTTATCTAAAAGGAAATAGAAAAAGAAAAAGTGAAAAAAGTAACTTCCTCATAGAATAAAATGTCACTGATATCTTTTGGCCAGTCTTAAGACCTTTTGAGTATATATTCTTGCTCATGATGACAGTTAAGATTGCTTCAAGTCCTAATGACACTTAATTCTTGTATGTGTTCACTTTTTTTAATTTTTTTTTATTCTATATGAAGTATGTTTGTTTTGAAGTTTGAAAATATTATGCTGCTTCTCTCTTTCGTGCAGACAGTTCATATTCGAACATTCCAACGACATCTTATGAGCTACCTGACGGGCAGTAAGTGTTGTACTCTTGCTCTGTTTCTATTAGCGAATGAGTGATTCAGTTTCCTTGAAATCTTTGGTTGAAGATCTAAATGCAAAAACTGAAAACAGTTTCATTTAGTAGTTTGTAATGTTAGTCTTTTTTGGTATTAACTCGAAGCCTTATTTTAGTAATTTTTCTGTCCAAGATTATTCGCTTCATCTGTTCAGACTTCAGAGTTACTGCTGTGTCCTATTTTGATTAACCTATGCCTTATCAAAAACATACAGACCACCTTCCTTAATTGGCAAAGTCCATCATTTGAAACAGTGTCATACTAACTGAAGATAGAATTACTTTATAAGTCCATATTTTTTTTGAATTTGACGCAACAATACGATCATATTACTTAAATATCTAGCAACCTCATAGCTACTTCATCAAAAAAAAATAAAAAAATCTAGCGACCTCATATCATATATAGGAACTCATTACTGTCCTCTTACTCATTGCATTAGGTCAATGAGATTTTGGGGGGGAGGGTAGGGTGGCATTCCTTACAATGGTTAACATTTTGTTGCTTTATGACACAGGACGATAGAAGTTGGAGCGGATAGATTCAAGATTCCTGATATTCTATTCAATCCATCATTGGTTCAGGTTGGTGTTGCTTTAGTCTTCCAAATCCAGGTTTCTTGTTTAGTTTGCCTATCTTATGCGAGTAGGATGGATGTGTAGTGTTGTTTTTACACACTTTCATCTTGTTCTTTCCAGGATTCTGTATTTTTAGGTTTATCCTAAGATGTTGTATCTGTAGTGCTTCTTGCTTTGCCTCCCTACTGTCGTTGTATTTGTTGCTTTTTATGTATTGATCCTCCGGAAGTAGGGCGTGCTTATAGCTGAAGCACTCATTGGTATGATCTGTAAGCTGGGTTTTTTCCATTGCAATGGATGAGAACTATATTTTAAGGATTATTTTGATAGTAAATGAGGTTTATGGACTTCGCTGTGCTGATTCGCATACCTCCAGTATTGTTCACACAATTTGGTTTGACATTACCTTTTCAAAGTAGTATCTCATTTCCTTGTATTTCAAATGTTCACTGAAAAGTTTATAATATTTAGATCACACAATAGTGGGATGTTTCTAGGGTGACACTTTATGTTCCATGACCCCTCCATCTTGAGATTCAGATTATTTGTTCCATTGCCAAAGATAGAGATTATCCATCTGTAATGACTTGTGATAAAATATTTCTTGTTTTTTTTTTTTTTCTGTATGCTATCATATGTTTTCAAATGCAGTAATGTTCTGTCTGCTTAAAAATACCTGTTATTCGGAGAATCTGTCCTCTGCCATCTCAAGCTAGCTCCTTCAGATCCTTCATATATCTAGTCTTTACTTTGGTATTTTCCTTACTGATGTCACAGACTATTCCCGGTATGGAAAGTTTTGCTGAAACTGCTGCTTCCCTTCGTGGTCTACCTCAAATGGTTGGTCCTTTCTCTCTCAAATTTGTCCGTATAGATAAAATATCGGTCAAGGACATGAGTACTTCAAAATGTTCTTCTTTCGCCTTCTCTTTTTTTTTTTTCAATTAGTAATTGTACTCAAAACTTTTCAGGTTATAGATAGCATAAACAAGTGCGATGTGGATATTCGAAGAGAGCTTTTTAGCAGTATATTGGTAAAGCCATCAGCATTTCTTGCAATCTATTTAAAGATGAGGCATCAATTCCTTTTTTTGTGTGCTTCCCTTCTTTTCCTTCGTTGTTTACATTGAAATACTTGTTAAGTCACCTGACAAAGTAAATTCATTCAAATCCTCATTTTTACATTGAATGCACTGAAACTGAGAGGATGCTTCCTTCAGGAGAAGAGTATGGAAACTGCATGACTAAGTGACTTTAATTTTAAAACTGGACTGATGCTCCTTATGCCATAGTACATAAAAATTACTATGTAAAGAATAACAATATGAAAGTTCAAAATAGGAGATTAGAACCAATATTCAAATTTATCACTGGATTAATTAACTTCGGTCATGTACCCACTACGAGCATATGAATTTCCTAAGACTTATTTTATTTTGTCTATTTGAGTTTGAAACTTTAGATGAGATGTTAGTTTGACTACACTGTCCACTACAGCTTGCTGGGGGAACATCATCGATGCAACAACTCAAAGAACGTCTGGAGAAGGACTTGCTAGAGGTGCCATTTCCCTTTTGAATCTTAACCATGCCCTCTCGCTCATTCATGCACGTAATCGTGTTCAAGGATAGCATTCTCATTTTATCTCCTTAGCTTGAATAGCCTAAGTCTGTATCTTGTATGCTCTTCTTCCAGGAGTCTCCTCAGGCAGCGAGAGTCAAAGTACTGGCTAGTGGAAATGCTACAGAAAGGAGATTCAGGTTAAATTATCACTCTGTAGTTCTCTTTACTGTTTCTCAGTTTCTCTTCATGGTAATATTTCCTTTTGATGTTGAGTGTGTAAAGTGTGTTTTGTACTCCTCATCTGGATGTAACAACATTCACGGACTGGGTTGGACTTCTCCCCATATTTGTTACTTCTAAGTTTAAGCTGACAACATTTTGCGAGAGTACAATTTCTATCTTGTTTTTTGGTCTCCCTTGCCCTTACCCCATTTAATTGGAGAGTTGAGAAAGCAGTAAACATACTTCCATTTATTTTAACCGCTTTTGATGAGGATATACGACATAAATGACGGGTTCTTGCATTTAGCAATGGGGAGAAGCTTTCTTCACACGAGTGAACTAACAAGTTATTGTGCAGTGTTTGGATAGGAGGCAGCATATTGGCATCTCTTGGTTCCTTTCAACAAATGTGGTTTTCAAAGTCCGAGTAAGTTTTACATCTCTCTCTTAGGCTTGAATACAATACTACACTTGTTTTGTATCCTTAAAAGTAGCACCACGAATCCACTATAACTATAGTTTTCTCTTAGTGAGTACACCTTTTGGTTTATGCTAATGACAGGTACGAAGAACATGGGGCATCTTACGTTCAAAGAAAATGCCCTTAAGAAAGACGATTTAGCTGTTATATTCTGCGGATAACACTCTATTTATTGAACTAGCATCAAAGAAAGAAGACTGTTTTCCCAGACTTACCTGCTCAGTTCATGTCTTGTATTATTAGGAATCTGTATCAGTGGATGCCATTATTCTGCAATGCACTATGTACATCCATATCGAACTAGCATCGATGTCTTGACGTAATATAAATCAGCGACTTGCTATTTAAGCTTTTTAGTGAAAATGCTAGATTAAACACCGTCATTGTAAGTAATATGTGCTAATTGATAAGTACTTTGTTTGGCAATTAAGTGGACGAAACTCCTTTTTGTTTTTCGATGATGGATCAATCACGTAGCATTCCTGGGTTTGTTGTGGTTGGGATGAATTTTTTTCTTTGATGTTTTCATAATGGGAGTCTTATGGTTCTTCATTATCTGCATATGGCCTTTTTTTCCTAGGTGCTCATTTTGTCTGGGCTTTTAGTTTAATGTTTCTATTCAGCGGACGTGGTGGTCAATATTTTGAGAAACAATATTTTTAAGAAAATAAGTTCCTTGAAAATAAAAATAATTGAGTTCTATGGCTATTTTAGAATGAATTCCTCTTTTTATCAGAAAAGTTATTATGCTTATGATAAATGACATACGTTTGTATTAATTCCTATGTTACAAATTTTAGTTTGTTTAGAGCATATACCTCTACACAATATTAGTTATACTACAAAAGACGCGTATTTGAGTTTAATCTAGTTAAAGGCCCAAATTCATATTAAAAAAGAACAAAATCTTCTATGTATAATTTTTATTCTTTAGAATTCAAAGTATTATTCAAATTGGGGTTTTGACTCCCCTTCATTACCCCTTCCTTCCATTTCGTCAAGTGTACACCTAGATGAGAGACACGTGTCTTATTTAAATTTTTAAGGTCAAGATTAATAAATATTATAACCGTAGTTACGTCAACCAATTTTGGAAAACTACTCCCTAAATGCGGTAAGAACAAGATATTTTCTATAAATTTTGATATTCATTGATTTCATTTTATATTTTTTATTTAAAATATTAGAATTTTCTTTTATTCCCAACAAACAAATTTTAAAACAATACTTCTTTTTTCCCCCTTCAAACACAGTACGTAGCCACACTTTCTCCTCTTACTAAAGTGTGGTAATTTTGATATATCACATTTGTAGTTCTAATAATTTTTCGTCTTTTTTTATTTTTTATTTCTTATTTCCCATTTTTTTAAAAAGGTTTTTGTCTACATTAATAATTATTCACATCTTTTATTTCGTTTCTCAACATATAAAATATTTCAAGAACATATTTTATTATTACAAAAAATTGTTTAATTGATTCTCACTTTAAATATCGTACAATTTAATGTTTAAATAAAAAAATATAAAATGAAATCAATGAATATCAAATTTATAGAAAATATCTTGTTCTTACCAATTTAGGAAGTAGTTTCCCAAAATTGGTTTACTTAACTATGGTTATAATATTTGTTAATCTTGACCTTAAAAATTTAAATAAGATACATGTCTCTCATCTAAATGTGCACTACCAATTTACCTATTTGAGATGTCTCCATGTGTGGCGTGATAAGATAAGGACCACTAGGGGCCCGGTTTGTCCTTCTTCCCGCAAGAACCCTAACCCTTCATTCTATTCCATACAGCCTTGGTAGGACATCTATTTTGCATCAATTTCATCGTAAAACCAATGTCACAAAAATAGTGAATTTAGATTATATATATTTTTTCCTGATAGCAACAGAAGAAACATTAGAAAAGACATCATCAAGGATGTGGAGCAGTTGATGGGACTTTCCTCCCTTAATAAGAGGTTTCGAGTTTGAATCTTTACTATAGAAAATTCTTCGGTAGGGAGCATATTCCCCCAAATGGAGCCCTACACTACATGACCGAGTTGGTTAAGATTTTTCAAATATCAAACCAAACAATTTGTGTCAAATTTTAAAATTTATAAACCAAACTAAACTAATAAAACTCAGGTTTTTTCGTGTTTTTCAACCTCAGATTTTTTGGGTTTGGTTCGGATTTTTCAAATACCAAACCAAACCATTTGTGTCAATTTTTAAATCAAATCAAACTAATAAACTTTGAATTTTTTGGGTTCTTGGATTATTCTGATAAAGTATTCATACAAACATGTAATTAACTTGTGCATCAAATATTTCTTTAGTCCAACTTAACTACAACTGTTTAAAGTGTTTCTTAAGAAAATAACACAAAATATGAGAGGTGTGATGACACTAAATTATTCAATAAAAAATAATAATGAAATTGTATAAAATAAATATTGCAAATTGATAAGTCATAATGAAAATGATCATAATTTAAAAGTAATAAATCGTGCTAAATTAAGTCTTATAAGTATTTAATTACATGATTAAATATTAAAGAAAAAATAAAATTAGGTTATGTATTTTAATTGTCTAAACAAATGTAAAAATAAAGAACATATTCAACATTACTGTCATTCTTAGTGTTGAATTAATTTATTTTTTTAGCATTAGTAGTCTCAAAAAACTTGAAAAAATATGTTAAAAGATAAAAAATATGAAAATGTATAAGTAATATTTAGAAATTACATCAAAGTAAATAATTTTATGTATAAAATAAATTCTAAAAATTATATATATAATGTCGGGTTGGTTTGATCTCAGGTTGACTTTTTTTAGTTAAAACCAAACCAACCCAAGTATAGTCGATTTTTTTTTTCAATATCAAATCAAGTAAAATTAAATCATTAGTCGAGTTTTTTTTTTTTTTTTTTTAAACTCAATTTACAGTTTGATTCATGATTCTAACTTAGTACAATATCATATCACACCACCCCAACCATAACTCAAATATTAATATTCAAACAGATTTAGTTCTTTCCAGCAAAACTTGCAAACTTCCCCCACTAAACATCCCCAACTAACAAAAAATACTACTACCTAAACAAAATCAAAGTAATAAAAACCAAAAAATCAAGTCGCGATAATATTCTTTCACTGTGAGTTCCTCTTTCCTTAGTACCTGTAGTGAGCATTCCACATTGATTGAGCTAACTCATCCCTCCAAGTGGTTCACTTTTCAGACGATTCAACATCAATATGTTCTGTTTGATTCTTCACTTGTTCTTCCATATCCATGTCTAAAGGATCCACATCCATCTCTCTATAGATATAGTTGTTAATCGAACAACAAGCACTTATAGTTTTGTTATGAACTTTAATAGAGTACCACGACGAGCTCCTAAGAATTCCCCAACGTCCTTCCAAGAGACCAAACGCCCTTTCAATAACATTATGAGCCCTAACATATTTTATATTAAAAAGTTCTTCTCGACATCGAGGTGGGGGATTGTCACCTTGCCAATCCCTTAACCAATATCTATACCCTCTGTAAGGTGAAAGAACACCTTTTCCATTCATATATCCTCCATCACATAAATAATAATTACCTATAATATACACATAAAATTTAGTTACTTTTATATTCTTTTCATGTACAATTACCTTCTCAAAAAAATAAAATATACCATTCTTTTTGTGTTCTTATATGCATATATACATGGCATATCCTCAGGATTTTTTAAACCATTACGTTGCACTACATCTCGTAATACACGACCATCAACGGTTGATCCTTTCCAACCAGGTAACACATAAGTAAAATTGAGATTTCTATGACAAACTCCCAATACATTAGTAGTTATATCTCCCTCTTGTCCAGTATCATAGTTTGTACTCAGATGGAACTCTAATGTGAATGTAAGTACCATCTAGTGCACCTAAAAAATCCTATAAAAAATATAGAGTTACCTCACACTAAAACAAATTTTTAGTAAAATTACATTATTTAATCATATACAGATGCAAAAATTAATCTCACCTACCTTAAACTATTTCCATCGATCTTCAATCTCATTCTTAGACACAAGTTTAGGATCGACAAGTAACAATGGAGTTAGTTTGAGTATAGTTCTCAAGCATTCATTAAAATCTTGACTTACGCTCCATCCAGATCTAATATAATCGACCTTGATATATCTATTCTTCTCGTGATGAGCCAAGATGTTTAAGAACATTGCTAGCTTTTCACTACTTGACATATATATACTACAATCAATCAAACCTCCGACATTCTTAGTTAATAGAACTAAATTATGAAAGTCATTTCTATCCATTCTTAACTTGTCGATACATACAATGTCACTATCATTTATGATACAATTTAAGTGAAACATAATTTTTGAAATTCGGACACTCATACGGTACCTAATCTCATGCCCATTTCTGTATCGCCTTCTTATTGAATGACCATGAGTAGCCATAAAAAGGCAAATAAGGACTACAAGAAATTGTTGGCACATTATCTCCCCAAGAATAATATAATTAGTACTCGAAAGATGTTGAAGATCCATAATAACACCTAAGTTTTTCATAAAAATAGACAAAATCAATACACACGATATGAACAAAAATCTATATATTTTAAGCATAAAAAATTTCAACCCACAAAATACTAATTTAATTTTCAAGAACATTTCAATACACCTATTTACATGTTTTAGGTGTGTTTGAGTTGAATTGTGTAACCAAACATTGTACTTTGGGGGGACTAAATTTTAATCCAAGGACTATTTTGATTAATACCTCCTACCAAACGGCTCCTTAGGGTGCTATCTAGTAGTCAATGGAAGTTGGAACGAATATACTTGAAGGTAGGGGTGTACATGGCCGGGTTGGTTCGAGCTTTTCAAATATCAAGCCAAATCATTTGTGTCGAATTTTTAAATTTATAAACCAAACCAATAAAATTCAGGTTTTTCAACCTCGGGTTTTTTTGATTTTTTTTGGATTTTTGGGTTTTTTCGATTTATTTTGGATTTTCGAGTTTTTTCGAATTTTTTCGGTAAAGTATTCATACAAACATATAATTTACTTTTACTTCAAATATTTCTTTAGTCCTACCAAAATACAACTATCTAAGATGTTTCTTAAGAAAATAACACAAAATATGATATGATTAATGACACTAAAATATCCAACAAAGAAAATAATAATGAAATCGCGTAAAACAAATATTGCAAATTAGTAAGTCATAATTAAAATGATCATTATTTAAAATTACTAAATCATGCTAAAATAAATTTAATAAGTATTAGTTACATGACTAAACATTAAATGAAATTAAAATTACATTATGTATTTTAATTGTCTAAACCAATGTAAAACTAAAGAATAAATATTTAATATTATTGTTATTCTTAGTGTTGAATTGATTTTCTTTTTGCATTAGTTATAATTTGATTTTGATTTAAGCATTATTATAATCACCAACATCTATGGACTATATAATCTTTATTGGACCATTCAGAATTCTAAGTTTCAAATTTGAATGAATATATTAAAAGATAAAAACTATGAAAAAGTATAAGAAATATTTAAAAATTCTATATCAAAATAAATAATTTTATGTATAAAATAAAATTTTAAAATTATATATATAATGTAGGGTTGGTCTCGGGTTGGTTTTTTTAAGTTAAAACCAAACCAATCCAAATATAGTCGGATTTTTTTTTTCAATACCAAACAAGTCAAACCAAACCACTAGTTAGATTTTTTTTCCCGATTTGACTCGATTTGCGGTTTGGTTTGGTTTTTGATTCGATTTTGTACCGTACTCCTACTTGAAGGTAATGTCAATAGCTTGCCTCGAGCTTCATCCACTTTATGCTCTTTAACAATATCCTTAAAGCTTGATGGTGTAGTACGTCATTGATTTGAAATAGTGCTACATTGGTCTCCTTGGCTGAATGCGAAGAAGAGGAATCTTTTTATCTTCATATATATGATGTAAGATTTAATAGTTTCTAGAGGTTTTTATGTGCTAGTGAGTTTTTCTTCACTTGTCTATTCTCAAATCTTGTGGAATGTGAAAAGGAAGAGAGAAGCAAAAAGGGTAAACAAGATGATGGAAGGATATGGAACCTTTGATAAACTAGAAATTATTGGATGTCGCAAATTTTTACTCTCTCTTTGTAATGCCTTTTCTATGACATTATATTGGAAACTATATTTTTTCAATTAGACATTTCTCTTGTCATATTCTTTCCTTTTTCCATGTTGTTGTATAGAGACGGGAGTTGAAAATGGTGTTCCTTAATATTGAGATATGAGTTTGTTAAATAGTTAGCTCTTGTTTAGTTAGTTAGCTAAGTCGGTTAATGAGTTAGTTAGATGAGTTGTTAGAACTAACTTATTAATTCAATCCATGTGTTGATTGTTGATTGGTTAGATAGATTAGATGCAATTGTATCATGTATAAATAGGACATTCTTCATCTCAATGAATCAGTTGAATTCATTCTAAAATAGTTTCCAATTTCAATGCTTCTCTTGCTCTCTAATGACTGCCTAGATTAGGTCACCTACAAGTTCATCTGCAGGTGTAGTAATTTTGATATGGTATCAGAGCTCATGATCCTGATCTGAGCTAATTGTTTCTGGTTTAATTCTGCATATTATTCAATGTCAATTCTCTATAGATTGACGTAAAAATGGTGGAAACCACTGAAGTACACATCGATGACAAACACCCTGATGGAATGTATGCCTCCACTTAAGTCGATGGGACCAGGTCCTCAGCGCAGTTACAGTAACAGACAAAAAATAAATGCTGAAAGTAAAGATTGTACAAACAACTTTACGTGGAAACCTCCTTGCTCAAGGGAGTAAAACCACGACCTGTTCTCAACATGACTTTTCAAACTGCTTTCACTAATCTTCTCCAATTAAGAGTAAAAGCCAGTTTACAAAATGAGATTAACCTGCTAATCTCCACACTAAGCAATATCTCCTATCACTTAGCTGAGCCAGAGTAGATACAACACTGCCCACTATACTAATCCTAACCGATCAATATAGACTTTTAGAGTCAGAACCTAAGTTACCCTTAACCTAGTTCTTATAATGATTCGAACAAGTTTGAAACGTTTCTTTCACAAGTGAAATGAATCCTACAATATAAGAACTATTACAAGCAAACAAAATCAGCTGGTATAGAAAGCAAATCGCAGCACTTCTATCAGGTCCCTTGCAGTTTTGAAGATTGAAAGTATCTCTCTTTGAATGAATGATGAAAATGTTGTTTGTTGTTTGATATATACCATGAAGAGTTATTACCAAATGTACAAGCAACCTCATCGCTTCTGATTGGTGAAGTACTCTGCAGCTTCACCAACTTCCTGACACAGACAACCTTTACAGTTGTCCAGCACTTTGACCACTGGATGAGTATTCATACTCTGCAGAGGACCAGGTCCCAACACTTGTGAGGAGATCATCAAAACATCTAGGAGCATAAGCACTTATCAATTTCCCCCTTTTTGATGATGACAAACAACCTGCATATCTCATCTTGTGAGTGCAATAACATTCATTCAAATAGCAGTGTATGAGAACTGGTATTCCCCCTTAATCAGTTCCCCCTTTAATCAGTTCCCCCTTAGTTCAGTGCCCCTATTCCACAACCAACTTTACAACAAAAAGTTCCCCTATTCTACAGCCAACTTTACAAATTCTACAACCAACTTTACAGCAAAATTTCCCCCTTTTGAAATCATTGATAAGGTGAAGCAGTAAACATATTCAAGTTAAATGCAAGGCAATAAAGAATCCAGGGCCTTGGGCCACACAGAACATGTGTATGTAAGCATAAAGAGAATATTCAAACCACACATGAACATGGCGACATATGAATTATCATTATATCACAAATATTGACCATTGTAGTAAGTCAAAACAACATAAAGCCATAAGAGTTTAGAATTATAAGGTGGAACAAAAAAGAAAAGACAACTGGAGAGACAAGACACATTTATGACAGATGAGGGGAGGGATTAAAAGTATGCATCAACAACATTAGGCGTTTATTGGCACCCTCATGGGCCTGAATAAGTTGCTTGTTTAAGGACTTAATTTCCTCACTGAGAGAGGCATTTGTCTTCAGCAACATTGCATTTTCATCCCTCAACTTTTGCAACACCTGCTCATTACCCTTACTAGTACTAGGTCCCTTGGAAACAACCTTCTGAAATTCAGACTTGAGCCTAGTGATTTCAACCTCCTTTTCGCTCAGAATCTTGGTGAGATCAGTCACCTCTCTCTTAAGAGAAGCTTGCTGCTCCACAACATTTGCCACTTGAGATCTGCCCCTAGCCTGTCCCTCAATGCATTCACATTCTAGTAGAGTAGACATAGTGAACATCTTCTTGGTGGTACCAGGTACCTCTTTTCCCAATGGAACTTCAAAATGATTGAAAACAAAGTTTAGCAGATACCCATAAGAAATGCCATGCTTAGAATTCTTCCATGTCATTACCCTGTTCATGTGTTCCAGCATAAGTGCAGGGAGGTTGATTTCTTCAAGCTCATCAAGCTTTTCCATGAGAAAGAGATCGGCGACGGATGCCACTGTTCTCTTCTCAGTTCTGGGTACCTTTACTTTGTTAATTAACTCAAAAATCAACTGATACTCCCCTTTGAGAAACTTCTCAGGGAGCCCTGCACGCTTGACATCTCCTCGTTTGGTAGCAAGCTTTGAGAAATCACCAGTTGGTTTACAACCCTCAATAGTTTGAACTTCTACCACAGGCACTCCAAGAATGATTCTCAGAGTTTCTTCATCAAGGCTAATCTGCACATTCCTGACAATAATTTTGATTCCACCACCTTTTAGTAGTTCCATTTTGTAGAAGAATTCACGCACTTCAGGTTCGTGCAAGTATGGAACTAGTGGTTCAAACAGATGATTCCAGCCTTGAATGATAGGAACATCAACCAGATTGGCCATACCAAATTTTGTTAGAATGTCAGGGTCAAAGACTCTACCATTCAAAACTCTTTGTTGATCCATTTTCTCTACCCGCTCCTCTCTAGTCAATTCCTTTTCTTCGATTTGATTTTTAACCCTGGGACCAGATCCTTTTATGGGTTGTTCCTCTGACTGCTTTCTTCCTTTTTCTCCTTTTGCAAGAGGTTTCTTCTTTTTAACCTTCACATTCTTTGTAGGAGAATTCACCCTTTTTACTGGAGATTTCTTTCCCCCTTTTTGATTTCCCTTTGATTTAATCATTTCTTCCTCAGCTTCTCTCTTCCTTTTTGCCACATACTTGGCAGCATCCTCAGTTTCAGTCTCACTGTTCTCAATAGACAAGGGAGTAGAGGCGGGTTGTTCAGGTTCAAGCCCTTCTCTTTTCCTCTTCCTAGTTGTTTCAGTTTGGGCTTTGCTTGCCGCAATAACACTCCCCATAACCTTTTGTGTTTCGCTCCTTGTACTTCCTTTTGTCCCCTTTTGAGTGAGACCGTACCAACTTTCCCTTCCCCTTTCTCTGTCGCTCCTTTTATCGTTTACCAGATTTATCAACGATGTCAATCTCGGACGTACATTTAACTGTTTCCAACTCAGGAACATTTAATTGAGATTGATTTCCTCTTCGCATTCCCATTGAGCGCCATCTTAATGGGATCTCTTTTTCTTTTTCCTTATCGCTCCCAACATCAAAGGATTTTGGTGTTTGGTCAAAGATAGGCTCACTTCTGTGAGGGACCTGATCCGGTGACTCCAGTTCATGTTCAAGAAAAGTAGGTTGAACATCACCTCTCAATGAGGCTAAGCTTTGAACGACCACTAGTTCTACCCCAGCGGTTAGGATACATGATTCATGACCTTTCCCTTCTGGCAAGTCCCCTTCAAACAATCTCTCAGACATAGTAGACGACACTGCCATGGAACCAATTTCAATTTCTTCTAAAGGAAGTCCAACATTAGGTTTTGCCACAGATTGTGCCTCTGAAATTTGGGATTTGTTACCAGATAAGACCAGAGTAGGAGAACAAACTAAAATATTTTTAGGGTGAAGAACAGGAGAGGCTACGATGTCGGCTGGCGAAGTGATGGATTCATCCATTTCACCAACACCACAGACTGGAGTGGATGGTGACTCTTTTGGGGGAGGCATAGAGAAGTTGAATGAACTAGGGTTTTCAACCTCTTGGGAGATAGGTGTCTTTGAAGAAGACTCAGAGTTAGACATTTTGAAGAGAAGAGGGAAGCGAAATTTGGAGATTTTAGAAGAAGGTTTTAGATTTTAGAAGAGGATTTTGGAGAGAATTAGAATTTAAAGTAAAAAGGTATCGGGTCCCAACAGTGGTGACTCTTGGTTTTAAAAGCGACAAGACGTTTTGAAACTGATGCGATGAATGAACGGGTGACACATGGCAGTGATGTTGACATTTAAACATTGTCGTATAAGTGATACTAACCTCATGAGGACCAGGTCCTCCTGTAAGTTTGTAACTCTGCCAGTGTGATTAAATCCTTCCTTCAGCTAGATACACCATGAGTGTATACCTGCATTAAGGTACTAGAAGTGAATTCATTTATGACAAACATTAAAACAAGTATAGATACCTGCCCTCCTTAACATAACCAATAAGACGGATTTTTGTGCAATATTGTTAAGGAATCATGTGATTTTGTGCATCCCTAGCCTCATCCTGTTTTTAATGAAACATTCTTTACTCGAGGGCTTTGTAAAGATATCTTCCAGCTGATCTTCAGTCTTGCAGAACTTCATCACCATATTCTGCTTTTCAACATTGTACCTCAAAAAATGATGCCTCACATCTATATGCTTTGTCCTTTTATGCTGGACAAGATTCTTGGCCATATTCATGGCACTGGTGTTATCACAAATGAGAGGAATGGTGTTTGAGAGTACACCAAAATCTTCCAACTGCTGCTTAATCCACAGTAGTTGTGCACAACATGATGCATCAGCCACATACTCTGGATCTGCAGTAGACAATGCCACGGAATTCTGCTTTTTTGTTCCCCATGAAATCAAAGCTGATCCCAGGAAGTGTGCCATGCCAGATGTGATTTTTCGATCAACCAGAAAACTTGCATAATCAGCATCAACATAACCTATAAGATCAAAATAGTCACCAGTAGGGTAGAAGAGGACCAGGTCCTGAGTTCCCTTCAAGTATCTCAGGATGCGTTTGGCTGCCTTCAGGTGAGACTCCTTTGGTGCTGCTTGAAACCTTGCACACATCCCTACGCTGAACACTATGTATGGCCTGCTTGTAGTGAGGTATAGAAGTGATCCTATGATTCCCCTGTACATGGTTTGATTTACCTCCACACCATATTCATCTATATCAAGTTTCACACTTGTACTCATGAGAGTATCCAACACCTTTGCTTCAAGCAAATTGAACTTCTTGAGCAGCTCTTTGATGTACTTCTCTTGGAATATTGAAGTGCCTTGATAGGACTGTTTGATCTGCAAGCCTAGAAAGAACGTGAGTTCCCCCATCATGCTCATTTCAAACTCACTACTCATCAATTCAACAAACTTTTTGCACAGTGAGTCTGAAGTGGCTCCAACTATGATATCATCCACATATACCTGTACAATTAGCAATTCCTTACCCCTGGATTTTAAGAATAAGGTATTATCAATTTTACCTCTCTTGAACCCATTGGTGAGAAGAAACTTTGACAAGTGTTCATACCAAGCTCTGGGAGCCTGTTTTAACCCATACAAAACCTTGTCCAATTTCAGCACATGATTGGGCAGGTCAGCATCTTCAAAGCCTGGAGGCTGCTTGAAATAAACTTCTTCCTTCAGGTTCCCATTCAAGAAAGCACTCTTGACATCCATTTGAAACAATTTGAATTCCATGTGAGCTGCAAATGCTATCAAGATTCTGATTGCTTCCATTCTGGCTACATGAGCAAAGGTCTCATCATAATCAATTCCTTCTTCTTGGTTATAACCCTGTACCACCAGTCTTGACTTATTTCTAGTGATGATCCCATGCTCATCAAGTTTGTTTCTGAAGACCCATCTGGTCCCAATAATAGTTCTGTCAAGTGGTCTGGGGACCAGGTGCCACACCTTACTTCTCTCAAACTGATGAAGCTCCTCCTGCATTGAAGTTACCCAGTCTACATCCTTCAAAGCTTCCTTGATGTTCTTGGGTTCAATGGATGATATGAATGCTGAATGTGCAACTAGATTTCTTGATTTAGACCTAGTTTGAATTCCTGAGTCAAGTGGAGAGATGAGATTGTCTAGTGGATGTGAAGATTGATGTTTCCAACCAGACTTTCTGGTAATCTCTTCTTCTCTGTCAGCATCAGAATCACCTTCATCTTCTTTAAGATTTTGAGACAGTGTTTCCTCTGATGAACTAGAGGGACCAGGTCCTCCTGAGTGTTCTGCATCATTCTCTTTTGTACCCTGTCATCCTGCTACTTGTTCATCAGCTCCTCAAACTCGTAGTCCTCATTGTTCTCATTTCTTGTACTCAATTCATCAAACTTGACGTGCATGCTTTCTTTAATACAAAGAGTTCGTTTGTTAAACACCCTGTACGCCTTGCTTGTAGATGAGTACCCAACAAATACACCTTCATCACTTCTAGCATCAAACTTGCCTAGATCATCCTTTCCATTATTCAACACAAAGCATTTGCACCCAAATGGTCTAAGATGTGCAATTAAAGGTTTTTTGTTATTTAATAGATCATAAGGTGTTTTCTTGATGATAGATCTGATAAGACACTTGTTTGTCACATAGCATGCTGTATTAACTGCTTCAGCCTAAAAATTCATTGCAAGTCCTGAATCGATCAACATAGTTATCTCCACCAGAGTTCTATTTTTTCTTTCAACCACTCCATTTTGCTGAGGAGTTCTTGGTGCTGAGAAGTTGTGATTGATTCCATTTTCTGCGCAAAACCCTTCAAGTAGAGAGTTTTCAAACTCTGTACCATGATCAGATCTGATGCTGGCTATCTTGCAATTTATCTTCAATTGGATGGCTTTGGCAAATGTGATCAGTTGTCCAGCTGTCTCATCTTTCGTTCGCAGAAACATGTTCCAAGTGAACCTGGAAAAATCATCAACAATGACAAGAATATATTTCTTACCTCATCTTCTTTGGATTCTGATAGGTCCACATAAGTCCATGTGAAGCAGCTCTAGAGGTCTTGTTGTACTGACTCCCTTCTTAACCTTGAAGGATGATCGTGTTGGTTTCCCTCTTGCACAGGCATCATAGACTTCATCATTTGAGAATTTCAGCTTTGGTAACCAGCCGACCGGATCCCCTGCAACAAGCTTGTTTAGTAAAGAGGAACTTACATGACCTAGTCGTCGATGCCAAAGATTTGCATCGTCAGCTTGAGCACTCAGGCATGAAAGACGGTCCCCTTCAATAGACTCAAGATTAGCAATGTACACATTCTTAACTCTTTTTGCAGACATCACAATTTTCTTGGTTGCACAATTTGTGACCAGACATTTATCGGCCATGAACTTGACTTTATTTCCTTTATCACATATATGTGAAATGCTCAAAAGAGTGTATTTTAAACTCTCCACATAGTGTACATTGTTTATCGAATTATCAGCCGATCTCCCTATCCTGCCAATACCAAAGATAGAGCCCTTCTTTCCACCACCAAACGACACACCACCACCTTGGTGTGCTTTCAAAGAGAGGAAGTTTGAAGTGTTTCCAGTCATGTGCCTTGAGCATCCACTGTCCATGTACCAGCACTGACTCCTTCCTTTCTTTTGCATAAGAATCATTTGTTAGATTTAGGAACCCACTTCAAACGGAGTTTCCAGTAACTATCAAGAGGCTTGATAAGAGGCAAGATGGACTTACTTAAACGATAAAGGGGACCAGGTCCCTTGTGTCCCTTTTCAACATCATTTTCAGATCTAACAAATTTCACATGCCTTTCTTTAGCTTTTCTCAGACTCTCACATTTTTCTTTCATATGACCATTTCGACCATAGTGAGTGCACAAGAGGTTGTCAGATACATACATATATTTTCTATGAGGATTATATGGGGGTTCTATTGGTCTGCGTCCCAATCCTTTCTTTCCATTGAAACTCTGATTAGACAAATTAGAGAGTATCTTAGAGGAGTCAGTCCATTTTAGAGAGTGGCTTAACTCCTCCTTGACCTTACTCAGTTGATAATTTTTTTCAAGAGAAACAACTAGCTTAGACTCAGAAATTTTTAGCTTTTCTTCTAGATCTTCCTCAAGAATGCTAAGCTTTCTCTTTCCTTCTACTGAGGTACCAGGGTCCTTCTCAGGTATTATGTTGCTGGTTTCTAGAGTACCTATCCTTTCACTCTTTTCAGAAACTTGAAACCTGAGAGCAGAGTTTTTATCCTCACACAAACTTAATTTTTTATTCAACATTAAGTTTTCAGTGGTTCGTTCATCAACAGAGTCAATAAGCAGGGCAACAAGTTTTCTCAAGTTTTCAATAGGCATAGTATCTAGATCATCCTTAAGATCAAAGAGAGTTACCTCGTCTGAATCCTCTTCATCATCAGATTTTGCCATCAAGGAAAAAATAGAGTTGAAAATGCTTTCATCATCTTCAATAGCCATCATTGAAACATCCTCATGACTTTCTGCATCTTTTTCTGATTCACTTGAATCATTTCCAAAACAACAAAGGATTTTCTCACCAACTGATCAGCATGTGCCTTCTTTCGAGCATGGTCTGGGACCAGGTACCTCTTGCGAGGTCTGATATCATGAGTTTCCTGCTTTTGACTAGGGAAGTCCCTCATGAAGTGACCAGGCTTGCCACATTTATGGCAAAGATCATTTGCAGTAGCAGTTCTGCTTGCAAGGATTTTCTTTTGGACGCCTCCATGCTTCTTTAAGATCTTTTGAAATCTTCTAGTGACATATGCCATCTCATCCTCCTCTTCAGTCACCTCATTTTGAGATAATTTCAAGGCAATGGACTTCTCCTTCTTTTCTTCCTTCACAATCGTCCCTTGTTTCTTGTTCATCTCGTAGGTCTGAAGATTCCCAATAAATTCATCCATGGGAAGAGTCATTAGATCTTTGGCTTATGTTATGGCATCCACCTTGCTTTCCCAAGATTTAGGAAACACCTTGAGGATCTTTCAAATTTGCTTGCTGACAGGAATAGGCTCACCCAAATATCTAAGTTCGTTGGTTATGGAGGTGAATCTTGAGTTCATCTCAAAGATAGTTTCACCTTCCTTCATGCAGAAGTTCTCGTACTGAGTCGTAATCATATCGACCTTAGACTCTTTTACTCGTTATGTTCCTTCGTGGGCTGTTTGAAGACAATCTAATATCTCCTTGGCAGTCTCACAAATGAGATTCTGTTGTATTTATCTGCTCCAATTCCACACACTAGAATCTTCTTTGCTTTGTAGTTCTTTTCTATCTTCTTCCTATCTGCTTCATTGTACTCTTTTCTGGTTTTGACAGCTGTAGTGGTGAGCTCTCCATCCTTCACATCCTTTGTAGGAATATATGGTCCATCAAGAATGATGTCCCACAGCTCAATGTCCTCAGCGTTGATGTAGTCATGCATTTGATTCTTCCACCATCCATAGTATTGACCATTAAAACGTGGTGGCCTAGTAGAAGACTGACCTTCTTCCATATTAGGTGGAGCAACCATTCCTTCTGGATCTTTTCTTTTCTTGGTGTTAACCAAATTGAAAAGAACCAGCTCTGATACCACTTGATGGAATGTATGGGTCCACTTAAGTCGATGGGACCAGGTCCTCAGCACAGTTACAGTAACATACATAAAATAAATGCTGAAAGTAAATATTGTACAAACAACTTTACGTGGAAACCTTCTTGCTCAAGGGAGTAAAACCACGACCTGTTCTCAACAAGATTTTCAAACTAATTTCACTAATCTTCTTCAAGCAAGAGTAAAAGCCAGTTTACAAAATGAGATTAGCCTACTAATCTCCACACTAAGCAATATCTCCTATCACTTAGCTGAGCCAGAGTAGATACAACACTGCCCACTATACTAATCCTAACCGATCAATATAGACTTTTAGAGTCAGAACCTAAGTTACCCTTAACCTAGTTCTTATAATGATTCGAACAAGTTTGAAACGTTTCTTTCACAAGTGAAATGAATCCTACAATATAAGAACTATTACAAGCAAACAAAATCAGCTGGTATAGAAAGCAAATCGCAGCACTTCTATCAGGTCCCTTGCAGTTTTGAAGCTTGAAAGTATCTCTCTTTGAATGAATGATGAATAATGTTTTTTGTTGTTTGATGTATACCATGAAGAGTTATTACCAAACGTACAAGCAACCTCATCGCTTCTGATTGGTGAAGTACTCTGCAGCTTCACCAACTTCCTGACAGAGACAACCTTTACAGCTGTCCAGCACTTTGACCACTGGACGAGTATTCATACTCTGCAGAGGACCAGGTCCCTGCACTTGTGAGGAGATCATCAAAACATCTATGAGCATAAGCACTTATCACACCCGCTATTTCTGTAGCCATCGGATACTCCTAGTTCCATGCTTATTCCGATACAGCTAACAAGCAGTGAGAACTATGGCCTATGGAGAAGATCTATGAAGATTGCTCTCCTTGGAAAAGGAAAACTAGGCTTTATCAATGGAACTTGCAGGAAGGAGAAGTACGAGAAAACTTTGTTTGATGCATGGGAGAAGTGTGCTAGGATCGTACATTCGTGGATCATGAATTCAGTTTCGAAACCATTGTTGAATGGAATAGTGTATGGATCTAGTGCAACTGTTGTTTTGGAGGATGTGGAAGAGCGATTCAACAAAATCAATCGTGTGAGAGTGTTTCAGTTGCATCGTGAAATCACAAACCACACACAAGGTACTAGCTCTGTTTCTGTCTATTACTCCAAACTTAAGGAATTATGGGATGAGTATAATACTATCGTTTCAACACCTAAATGTGAATGCCCTAAGTCCAAAGAATACTCTGATCACTTACAAGAGCAGCGTCTATTACAATTTTTGAATGGGTTGAACGAATCCTATGATCAAACTAGAAGGCAAATTCTTATGAAATCAGTAGCTCCTACTATTAGTCAGGCTTATGCTATGATCTCCGAGGATGAAAGTGAAAGGAAGATTAGTTGTTCTCAGGTAGCTACAGGCCAAGATAGATTTAATGATCCTACAATTTTGCAAACTGGTATAGATCAAACATACAGAGGAAAAGAGCCTTTCGTGAGGTGTGATTACTGTCATGTGAGAGGACACTCTAAGGAACAATGCTGGAAACTCATAGGTTATCCTGATGACTATAAATTCAAAGGAAGAATTGCTGGTGGAAATGGTAATTACAACAATGGAAGGGGATACTTCAATCATTCGACTCAACCTCCTCAATTTTTTGCTAATGGAAAACCTGGTGGACAACCATTTGCTAATGTCAACAATGTGTCTGGTGTTGGCATATCTACTGGAGGAAACAATCATGATAATCACACTGCTGGAGCTCAACCTCAAACAGATGGAAAGGGGCAATACTTCACTGAATTTTAGTATCAACAAATTATCACATTGTTAAACAAGGATGCAAACGAAGGACAAGCTATGAATCATCAGGTACCATTACTTCTTTTCATTCACACATTCCACATAGTGAATGAATAGTTGATTCTGGTACAACTCATCATGTTACTGCTAGTCTAGAAAGTTTGATGAGACATGAGGAAGTGAAACAATTCAGTAATGATAAAGTGTACCTTCCAACAGTTTTCATGTACCCTAGCATTACATTTGCCTTTAACTACATCTACTTCTTTCATGACTGACATGGAAGGATGTTCAAGTCTCATATGCCATAGCTTGTACTTTTCTGGAATGGTATCAACTGATGTTGCCATCCCTACTTCTGTGAGACACTATTTTATTGGCTTATGTTGACTGCATGTTCCTCCTGACCTGAAAATGTACAGCCCATAGTGTTCCTTACCAATCCCCCTCACCTTACCACTGGAGAGGTCCTGAAACACACAGAAGTCAGGGAAAAAAGAGACACAGCAAGTGAGGTCCTTGGTTATCCAAGAGACTGACATAAGATTGAGTCTAAAGTCAGGTACATATAAAACATTTTGCATGACAGATTCTGCAAATACTTGAGCATCTCCTATGTGTGTGATGTCTACCCTATCTCCAGTTGGAAGGTACACTTTATCATTACTGAATTGTTTCACTTCCTCATGTATCATCAAACTTTCTAGACTAGCAGTAACATGATGAGTTGTACCAGAATCAACTATTCATTCACTATGTGGAATGTGTGAATGAAAAGAAGTAATGGTACCTGATGATTCATAGCTTGTCCTTCGTTTGCATCCTTGTTTAACAATGTGATAATTTGTTGATACTAAGATTCAGTGAAGTATTGCCCCTTTCCATCTGTTTGAGGTTGAGCTCCAGCAGTGTGATTATCATGACTTTAGACTCAATCTTATGTCAGTCTCTTGGATAACCAAGGACCTCACTTGCTGTGTCTCTTTTTTCCCTGACTTCTGTGTGTTTAAGGACCTCTCCAGTGGCAAGGTGAGGGGGATTGGTAAGGAACACTATGGGCTGTACATTTTCAGGTCAGGAGGAACATGCAGTCAACATAAGCCAATAAAATAGTGTCTCACAGAAGTAGGTATGGCAACATCAGTTGATACCATTCCAGAAAAGTACAAGCTATGGCATATGAGACTTGGACATCCTTCCATGTCAGTCATGAAATAAGTAGATGTAGTTAAAGGCAAATGTAATGCTAGGGTACATGAAAACTGTTTTGTATGTACTAAAGCTAAACAATCTAGATTGAAGTTTCCTATTAGTAATTCAAGAAGTGTTTGTTCATTCCAACTTGTACACATGGATTTGTGGAGATCTTATAAAACTACAACACTTGATATGAAATCCTATTTTCTCACAATTGTTGATGATCACACTAGGTTTACTTGGGTGTACCTATTGCAGTTAAAGTCTAATGTTATAGTTGCCTTAAAATTGTTTTTGTCCATGGTGAAGAATCAATTTGCTGCAGATATTAAGATCATAAGATCAGATAATTGTATTGAGTTCTTCAATGCTCAGTGTAATGATCTTTTGAATCAACATGGAATTGTGCATCAAAGCAGTTGTGTACATATACCACAACAAAATAGAAGGGTTGAAAGAAAACACAGACATATTATGGACATAGCCAGGGCCTTGAGATTTCAGGCAGACATTCCAATTAATTATTGGGGCCTATGTGTGAAGATTGTTGTGTATCTCATTAACAGGTTACCATCAAGTGTATTACAAGGGAAGACTCCTTATGAGATCATGTACAAGAGAAAGAACCATATTGAACACCTGCGAGTGTTTAGATGCCTACGGTTTGCTACAAATGTGGTCAAGAGTGACAAATTTGCAGAAAAAGCTAGAGAGTCAGTCCTTATGGGATATTCTGAGACAAAAAAGGGATACTTGCTTTTGGATCTCAACACTAATATTTTCTTTGTCAGCAGGGATGTACAATTCATAGAGCATGTTTTTCCATTTAGGAAGAAATTATCTGATACAATACTGGAGAATTCTTATACACATATGGAAGAAGATTCTGTGAGATTTTATTCTTTGATTGATGCAGTATATGATGATGAGAGTTCCAGAGATCCCCTCAATGTCTCATGTAATGAAGATGTTAGAACTGACAGATCTGGTGAAGTCCAAGAAGATCTTGTAGTTGGTGAACCTGATGATAACCTTGTGGCTGATAATACACAAGTGGATGAACATGCAGGGTTGAATGATCTGCCAGGAGACACAGTGTTACAACAGAATGAAGCACCATATATCAGAAAATCACACAGGTAAATGAAGGAACCTATATGGATGAAGGACTATGCTGTCAAGAAAAGGGCCAGCACTAGTTTGTATCCTATTGCCAACTATATTTCCTATGAAATAACTCCCAAGTATAAGTGCTATATGAGTAAATTTTCACAACTAGTAGAACCTCAAAAATTTACAGAAGCTACCAAGGACCCAAGATGGATACATGCAATGAAACAGGAAGTATAGGCCCTTGAGGAAAACAAGACTTGGGAGGTGGTACCATTACCAGCAGGCAAGAACACAGTGGGATCCAAGTGGATTTATAAGATCAAATATAAAGCAAGTGGAGAAGTTGAAAGATTCAAAGCAAGGCTTGTGGCTAAGGGATACAATCAAAGGGAAGGTCTGGATTACCATGACACCTTTTCACCTGTAGTGAAAATGGTAACAGTGAGATCAGTCATAGCTCTTGCTGCCTCTTGGGGATGGAATTTACTGCAAATGGATGTGTATAATGCCTTCCTGCAAGACCTTGAGGAAGAAGTGTTTATGTAAATGCCAGAGGGTTTTAGAAGACAGGGGGAGCCAAGAGTATGCAGACTACTGAATTCTTTGTATGGCTTGAAACAAGCCTCAAGACAGTGGAATATCAAATTGGCTGATGCCTTAGTGGATGCAGGATTCTCACAAAGCAATCATGACTACTCATTATTCACCTTAAAGGAGCAAGATGACATTGTAATTTTATTGGTGTATGTTGATGACCTGCTTATTACTGGCAGCAGTATCACATTGATTGAAAGGGCCAAACATGTTCTCAATCACAAGTTCAAAATGAAAGACTTGGGAGAGCTGAAATACTTTCTTGGAATTGAGGTTTTGAGGTCTACAAAAGGTGTTTTGTTGAATTAAAGGAAGTATGTGTTGGAGCTTATCTCTAAAATGGGACTGAGTGGATCAAAACCAGCATGCACACCTCTTGAATGCAATAGGAAACTCAAAACACTCGAATATGATGAAGCTACAAACAACACGGATGATGAGCTATTAAGTGATGTTAATTCATATCAAAAGTTAATTGGGAAACTTTTGTATGTAACCATAGCAAGACCTAACATTAGTTATTCAGTACAGACGTTAAGCCAGTTCATGCAAAAGCCCAAGAAGTCACATTGGGAAGCTGCTTTGAGAATTGTTAGATATTTGAAAAATTCACCAGGTCAAGGCATTTTACTGAAGTCTGGACACACTGATCAAATTACTTGCTGGTGTGATTCTGACTGGGCTGATTGCCCAAATACCAGAAGATCAGTTACAAGTTTTGTAGTTAAGTTCGGGGATTCATTAATCTCATGGAAATCGAAGAAGCAACAAACAATGTCTCGCAGCTCAGCAAAAGTTGAGTATAGAAGTCTGGCTGCAGCTGTGGCAGAATTAACTTGGTTGAGAGGATTATTTCAGTAGTTGAATGTGCATGTTAAATCACCAATCACAGTTTTTTGTGATAGTATGTATGCTATACATATTGCTGAAAATCCAATTTTTCATGAGAGGACAAACACTACAAAAAAATCAGCGTTTACCAACGGATTGTTGGTTGTTACTATTTCACTCGTTAGTAATCTCTTAGTGATGAAAAAATGAGTTCCGTCACAAATTTAGCGACGTCTTAGAGACGAATGATATCCGTCGCCACGTGTTAGCGACGGATTGATCCGTCATTATATATACAATTCGTTGCTAATATCAAAATTCATTCCGTCATGTTGGATGAATTTGTGACAAAATTTCATCGTTAATCCGTCACAACTATTCCATCATTTGAGCCAGCATATTTGGTGCTTAATAGTTCGTCGCTAGTCCGTTGCCAGTGTTCTCTTAGGGAACCAAATAGTCGCTAAATTTGTTGCTAATTTTTTTTCTTATGAATTTGATTTATTTATTTTAAATATGCATTACTGAAATAAATTAAATAAAAATTACTAAATATCCCTAATATAACCAACATTCATATTAAATAATATGCATAGACGATACAAAATATATAGATAGAAGATTCAAATCACATATCTTCGATTCAAAACATCCAAACAGTCTCCTAAATATTCTTAAAAGAACCTAAATTCATCAAATATTGTTACTGCACATTTTGTACTTTCCAAAAAGACAGGCAATATAAAAAATTAAAGTTGTGGAAAATTTAGAGATAAGATGGTCACTAGAAACTAATTATCAACCTCGTCCACATTAGTAGTAGCAGGAGGAGGCATTGTGGGTATCACGACTGATGAGTTCTCAATGGGAGTAATCACTTCTTATACCCGCTCAATAATAATAGGAAGAAAGTAACTAGTAGATGCAGGAAGCATTTTCTTTACAAACTCATCCATATTTGTTGTCTGTGTTGATTGAGAAACTGAAGGTGGTACTGATGATGAGACGTCATAAAGATTCTTCCCATAGCAACTTTTTGCTTCATATGCACGACCTTATATTCTTCTCTTCATTTCTCCCCCCCCCAGCTTGGTAATATGCTTCACATTGATCAATGTCAACTTGAGAAACTGTTTTTTCTCGTAGTATTTCTTCATGTTTTTCCTGTAATAGATTGAGAAAAAGAAAAATCATTAAAGATTGGGAACAAAATAATTTTTGAAGACAAATGCAGAACATAAATAACATTTTAAGCTTAATTGTACATGGGTCTTCAAATTTTTGCCAGAACAGCACTAAAATAGTAGCAGAAATACACCAAAACAGCTCCAATACGCATCAAAGTAGCACCAGAAACACCCGAAAAGCACCAAAATGGTATCGGAATTGCACCAAAATAACTGCACTAGATTCACACTAAAATGGCACTGAATCGCACAAAAAAACAGCACTAAAATTGCAGTAGAAAAACCTCAAAATAACACCCGAATTACACCAAAACAACAACACCAGATTCGCTCTAAAACAGGACTATAATTGCATAAAAAACAACAGTAAGAAAGCACTGAAACAGCTCCAAAAAAAGTACAAAACAACTACTCCATAAACAAACTACAAACTAAGAAAATAGAGCGAGTGCTACTTACTCGAACTGCATAGTAAAATTTTCTGAGATTGGTTCTAATATGCATGATAACATTGGTTTATCAGAGTTACATATTGCAAGAATATCATCACTTCATAGGTTTCTTGAGAAAAGGAAAGATAGGTAAGCAGAATCTAAATATGTGGTTACTCCAAAAAAAATAATAATCTTACAGGCTCTTGGTCATTGTGTAGTTTCTTTGACTTGAGTAGGGATAGAATCCGTCATCTCCCTCAAAGTGGTGCTTCTCTTTCTCTTCTACACTTTTCTTCTTTGCTCGAGAAATTTTATTTATTTTCTGTTACATTCAAAATGCTGGCTTCAAAAGGAACAACTTTCTCAGATTGTAGAGTGATGAGGACTTTATTCTCCCCCTGCAAAGTATGTAATATGACAATTTTACAAGTTTCTTTTAGCTGCAGCAAACACTTGCACATTATGTATTCGGATGTAAAGGTTGATATGAAAAAGGAAGAGAGATAAAGAGAGACATGTATACAAGAAATGTTTAGGGAACTACAGAAAGAGATACCACTAGAGAGAATTTCCACCTAATCTCAACATTTCATTCTCAATGAAGTTTGACAAGTGTATTGACCAATGAAGTTTGCAAGAATACAACTCAATTGCTCACTGACCTGACTTCCTTTCGAGTCTTACTAGTCACCATCATTCATAAACTTTTCTTATGCTATGCATGAAGTTGAACATGACTATCAAGTACTTCGATCAAACTTAGTCAAGTTATTTATTTTTCAACCACTGGAAAACAATATAGTTACTTGAAAATGCTTAAGAACAATCTTTCAATCCTTGTGTAGTTAAGAAACCGTGTTACATTACTTCCAATAATTCCTATTACCATTGATTTTCGGATACTATTCTGAATAAAGTTGCCTAATTATGTTACATCAAATGAATTGTTGCCTAATATAGCTAAATCTTATTATAGTTGCTAAAAATAGGAGTAAAGATATCCAACGTACTCAATCCAATCTTGAACTATTATTTTTCCAAGGCTAGTCATATAATGAAAAAATTGAATTCTCCAGTGTGAATGACAGTTGAAACTTTGAGCAGCAAACTAAGTACACATAGTGGACACATTCGAAATTACTTGGAGGCTGACTTTTAAGACTTATAACCTAGAACTCATCAAGCAAGTCCAGATTCTAGAACCAAGAAAAAGCAGCAAACATGAAAAAGCAGTAAACATGAATTAAAAGAACAAGCTTTTTATAAAAAAGCTTTAAAACCTCAATCAGTCTACAAATTCAAAAACATCCATCAACAAAAGGATCCTTGAAAAACCCTTTCAGACAAATTCAAGTCAATGTGTAAATAAAAAATTACAGCAAATAAAAAAAAAAGAACCAAGCTTTTTACAAAAAAAAAACTTAAACCCCAAGAAAACACCCCATCATGAAATCCCTCAACTACTCAAAAGATTCAAAAAACAAAAAAAATCAGAAACAGAACCCCTTTACAGAACAAAACCTTAAATCCCCTAAAAGAAAAAGAACCAATCATTGATTATCTTCTGCACATACAGTTTCTAAAATCAGAGAAACCAACAAAGTAGAGCAAAAGGGGTCCTTGGTAAACCCTTTAAGACAAATTAACATCAAGAATTGATCTTGATGCATTCCTCACACAACTTGTGAAAACCAAAAAATTTAGCAAAAAATCACTAAAATAACAAAAGAACAGATAAAAAACAAAATCCCTTTCATCCAATCATTCATTACATTCTGCACATACAGATTCAAGAAGCAAAAAAATGAACTTTTTTCAAGAAAATAAATAAAGAAACAACAGATTAATTATCAAGGTGCATAGAAGTCAACAACAACGAAGTTGTGCATAGCAACAGTCTCAGTGAGATTAGAATGGTCAAGTCTTGCTTAAGATAGCCGAACCATTCTAGACCAACAATTGATCAATCTAAGCTTATGATGGGAAGTTAGAATCAGAAAAATAGTCATTTTACCAAATTATAGATATAATAGAGCAAACAAATGTCTCACACACCATAACAGTAAGAACTATGACAGCGAAAAGAAGAAAAAGAAGGGGAAATAGGAAACTTACAGAATGTCTAAGTCTTTCTTCGAGTTTTACACACCGGATGGTATACCTTCAAAAGAAAAGCAAATCAGAGGTAGATTTATGAGATGAAGACAGTGAAAAGACAAACAACAACATAAAATAAAGATTGCTCACCTTTGGAAGTTGATCGACACTTGACTTCCCCAAAATATTTGCTGATAACTCAAAGATGAAGCAGTAGCTAGACGGAGGCAGAAGCTTGGGAAGACGGAAGCAGTAGCTAGATGGAGGCAGAAGCTTGGGAAGACGGAAGCTTTGTTTGTTCACCTGAGGTGTAGTTTTTTGAGAAGACGGAGGCAGAAGCTTTGCGATGAAGAGAAAACCCTATTTTTAGGGACAATATTTTTTTCACCTGAGGTGTAGTTTTGTTTCCTTTTTTGTTTGTTTGTTGTGGACTCACTTTGAGCCCAACAAAATTAATAAAATGGACCTTAGTTTAAAAAAAAATTGCAACAATCTTAGTGACGGATTATAACATCCGTCGCTACAAAATAAATATATTTATTTAGATTAAATTTTAGCGACGGATTTTTCCTTCACTATATAATTTAAATTCCATAAAAATATATTTATAATTCTAGCAGCGCCTTTCCGTCACAAATTTCGTCGCGAAATATTAATCAAATTTGTCACACCTACTTTGTTGCAAAATTCGTAGAAAAAATTAAGGAGCCAAAGTTTCGCGCTAATTTTTAGCGACTAAAAACATATTTTATCGCCAATCCGTCGCTATATCAGACCTCAAAAAAATATTTGTAATTTTTGCAACAAAATAGCTATTCCGTTGCAAATTCGTCGTTATTTAGTGACGGAATATAATTCGTCGCTAATATCCGTCGCTAAACACTGTTTTTTTAGTAGTGAACCAAGCTTCGTCTTATCAGCTCATTCAAGAAGCTTTCAGCGGTATCCTCCATTCTTTCTTCTCCTCTAGGTATGAAACCCTCAGGCATCCACAACCGTATTATGTTATCAGCCTCAAGCACTTGATCTTCTGGAAAAATACCAAAGTAGAGAAAACACTGCTTGAGTGCAGTTGACAAATCATTGTAGCTTAATGATAGTATGTTAGAGATTTCAATAGATTTATCTTCTTTAATGTTCTTCCAAAGGTGATATTTCACCTTTTGCCATTCGTTTAGCCCATTTTTATGCGAAAGTAGTCTGCTCAATACAACAATTGCAAGAGGTAAGCCTCTACACTTTTCCACCATATTCTTAGCTAGACTTTCCATTTCTGGAACCATTGCTCGAACATCAAGTAGTTTCCTACGAAAGAGATACCAACTTTCTTCTTGGCTTAGGAAACGAAGTTTATGAGCAAAACCTCTGTCGTCTGCTCTTTCAGCGACATCCTCTTTGCGCGTGGTAATAAGGACTTTGCTGCCATTCTTGCTATCCGGGAATGCTCTTTTCAAACTCTCCCATGCTTCTTTCTGCCATACATCATCAACCACCACAAGGTATTTGCGTTCTTTTAATAGATCACGAAGATAAATTTCTAGATCTCCTTCTGTCATCCTTTTCAACAAATCTAGAATTTCCTTGGTGCGATCGTGGATGGATTTTGTGATATTCCTAAGAAGATCCATGGTGTTGTACTCTTGCGAAACACATATCCAAGCGTGTGTAAGGAAACTAGAGGCTATATTAGGACTAATGTAAAGTTTTCTCGCAAGAGTGGTCTTGCCTAAACCCCTCATTCCATAAATGGAGAGGACGCTTCGACGAGGCTCTGCTTTGAGAAGTTGAGCTAGCAATGTTTGTACAACATCCTGAAAGCCAACAAAAATGTAATCCTGGTCATCCACATATGAGGTAGTTCTCCTCAGTGTTGCAACCTTATTGCTTGGCCCTTCTCCAGCATTACTATTGATATTTGTAATACTATAAGTCTCTCGTTTGCGAGAGATATCCATGATTTGTTTCTTCAGTGATTTGATCTCCTTGGCGACATTGTATAATTTCTTCTCCTTCCTACATATGCAAGCACAAGCGTTGAGATAACTAGCACGTTTACCAGCCTCAAAGGTGTAAGTCTCGAGTATAGCAACAACATCATTAGCAATAGAGTTGATCTCAAACACCCATTGTACAACTCTTTGATCTCCACATTGCTTTAGTTCTGCATCTTTGAGGAAAGGTTGTATGAAGAGTAGCTCATTTCTCAGCCATTTGATTTCATTTCTGAGACTTGTAAGCAGTGAAACTTGTTGACTGAGGAAATCACCCAATTTTCGAAGTCCAAATGACAGAAAGGCATCAGCCATCTTCAGGAGTGTTGATTTTTTATGTAGAAAAGAGGGGGCTGTATATATAAGGCCAAAAATGGACATGAATTATTTGCCGGCATATGCATTGGTTAAAAAACTATGTGGCTGTGTTTGATACTATCAATATAATGTCATATGATGATAACAAGTTAAGACAATTCAAATTGAAAGTAAATTTATCTTTTGTAGTAATATAATCAGTAATCACATATAGTTCCCTGCTAGTACATATATTTTTTTTAAATGCAATTTCCTTAGTAAAATTATAGAACTCATGGTACATATAAAAAAAAAATTAAAAATATCATTATGAGTAAAAATAAATAAATTAAAATGGGACCCCCCAAAAATATGGGTCCCAAGGAATGACTTTAGTGGCCCTGTGGTAATGATAGTTAGTGGTATTAAATACTTCTAGTAGTTCTATTTTATCATTTACCCTAACTTTACTATAATAGCTTTATCATGCATCCTATTTTTCATGTAGTTTGTCCTTCAAATTACTAATTTGTCACAATATGTAGTAACTAAAACGATACAATCTATTTAAATATTATATTAATAAAAAAGATAGAGCACAACATAATATAATACAAACCATATAATAATATAATATGATACATTATAAAAAATAATACGTAACAACTATACTCATATTCAAAATATTTCAAGTACTATTACTTGTGAGGTTCAACATCGTTACAGGGAAGCCAATCAAGTTGCATATGCCTTGGTAAAATGGAGTATTACAAATGAGGAGTTGGTTATTTTTGCACATGCTCAACTACCATCGATAGTCATCGAACCTTACAAACTTGATCTCATACAAATATATGGAGTCCCTAAGGCATAAGCAGAAGAAGAATTATTTTGTATAGAACTGATCCAATTTAGATATTATAGCTAGTTTTGTCTATCACGCTGGACTTATAAATTTTAGAATCTTAGTTTTTACGAAGTGACTATTGGAATAATGGATCGAGCTTAAGCTCCCCTTGGCATTGTAATTTTATACATCAATATAACGGTCTCATGACCACCATACAATGATAAAAAAAAAAGAAAAAAAAAGAGCAAGACAATGCCAAAACTGGACGATCAGTACGAAAGTAAGATATATGCACTACTTCTTTGCCGGCATATGCATTGGTAATTGGTTAAAAAACAATGTGGGCGTGTTTGGTACTATTAAAGTCATATTTTGTGCAAAATGATTTTCGAAAAAAATATTTGTTTAGAAATGTTTTATGATGTTTGACGTGGTGAGTGAAAATTATTTATTTTTTTAGAAAAAAAAATATATAAAAAGTTTATTCATAATTACTTTTTTTTTAAAAATAATTACTTCCGTCATACCAAACATATACCCCATGTATGTTTTCCTATGAATATAATACAACAAAAAAAAAAAAAATCAAAAAATTAAAGTTCCACCAGTAGTGAGGTGTACGTGGACCTTATCTTTATCATTGTCGGATAGAGATTGTTTTGTAAAGACCCTTGGCTCAAAGAGATATTTTTCGGAACATCTTTGAAAGAAATGCAAGAGTCAAAAAAGTTGCAATGAAAATATGGTTTCCTATGAATATTTAGTGAAAACTAAAAAAAAGTAGCACCAAAAGCTTGGAATATTTAATTTGCATTGATGGAGAAACCAATAGAGATGGGTTATTAATGAGAAATCGGTTGACATAATCCATTTGTAATAATATCATCTTGGCTTTTGATTCTAAAGCTCAAGAATAAAATAATTTATTAACTAAATTTAAAGAGTAAATATATATATGATGTGACATACATTTAAACCGAGAAGATTGTCCGTACTATGTGGGAGGATTATATTATAAAATAATATTAATGTTCAATTTTTTTTATTGAATTAAAGTTTGATCAATAAAAGTTAGATGAAACAATTAATTAAGTGGAGAACAGATAGCTTTGTAATACTTTATTATGAGATTTTAATTTTTTTTGTTTATTTGATAAGATTGAATCAATAATTGGGGCTATTTTAATAGTTTTACAACTTATGAAATTTTTATGTTTATGAGAAAATATACAACACAAAAATTTCATATCGCATGTCCAAACAAAACTTTAGCTTCATTTCATGATTCCATATTATGATATCATATCATGATTTTATATCGAATGGCCAAACGAGCCCTAAGAGTCTTACCAGGAAACAGAGAGAAAAAAAAACATCAATAAACTTTAGTCGTCAGCCTTGAACATTCAAAACATTATGAATTCTGCCGGCAAAATAGTATCAATTCCTCTAGAAATTTAATAATCTCGACAACTGTGTCTCTGCATATCATTTTTTGAATTGCGTTGATGGTTTATTTAGCGGACCTGCTGTAATTTTCAATCTCAGCACAAAGAAGTAAGATATTTGTCCGACCCAAATGAAGGTAAATATTGGAATACATATTCATTAGGTTTTGAGTTGGAAGAAAATAAATACAAAGTTCTCTTGACAACATATCATTATTATTCTCAAGAAAGGTACACAAAATATTGGGTTTTCACTTTAGGCATAGACAAATCATGAAGAGACACTCGAGACATTTTCCCTTATATTCCGTGTTGTATGCCCAGTATTTTCATTAGTGGAGTCATCTATCAGTTTGCTATAGTCGATGACTCATTTATTGTTGCATTTGATGTTAAATCTGAAAAATTAAAATTATTGCATTGTGGAATGCAACTAAGGGTGTGTTTGATACGAAAGAAAATGTTTTCTTGGAAAACAAGTGGAGTTCTAACTTATTTTCTCGTGTTTGGTTGGTGAGTAGAAAATATTTTCTGATAAATATTTTTTAATGTTTGGTTGGTGAATGAAAAATATTTTTCAAAAAAATATCTTTTATTTTTGGCTTGAAACTAAAAAAATATTCTTTTGAAAAAAACTTTCGGATATGAAAATCAACCCCAATAATAGATCTAGAAACCGATTCCGATATCCAAACTAGGACAAGACCGTGATGATCGTTCCAAAATCTGACCCTGAGATTTGACACAAGACCTGACGGGAATTTATTTTTCGAAAACAATTATTTTTTTAATTTTTTTTTGACAGAAATGGCCTGGGTGGGTTGGCACCGGGGGGGGGGGGTAGGAGGTGGCGTAAAAATGAAAAAAAGAAATTATTTGAAATATTTTCCAAAAATATTTTTTTCTTAATTTTTTTTTTTACGGGAATGACCTCGGTGGGGGTGGGGGGGTATGGGGTGGCGTAAAAAATAAAATAAAAATAAAATTTGAAATATTTTCCAAAAACAATTTTTTTGACGGGAATGGCCTGCGTGGGGTGGGGCGTGGGGGGGAGGGGTAGGGGTGGCGTAAAACAAAAATATTGAAATATTTCCCAAAAATAATGTTTTAAAAAAATAAAAATTAAAACGGGGTGGCGGGGGAGGGGATGGCCTTGTTGGGACCGGGGGGGGGGGGGGGTTGCGTAATATTTTTAAAAAAAAAATTAAATTTGAAATATTTTTAAAATTTTTTTTTTTGGGGGGGG
>JAJOOO010001151.1:0-38878 GCA_029582685.1 Solanum piurae | reverse complement strand
GAGTGACTTCTAATAAGATTTTCTCCATACTAAGGGCTCAAATCCGAAATATCTAATTAAGGGTGTAAAAAAAAAGATGAAAGATGTTTTTATGGTTATTTTAAGATTATGTTACCTATGCTGCTATGCATAATATTTATATTGAATTGTCAACTAGTTTTAAGAATGGTGAAGAAAAGGTAAGTGTACTAATTAAGTTGCAACTTGCAAGTCTTAGATCACTTTTACTTACTTGTTAATTGAATTAAAAACATATGTCTATTTTTACTTGTTCAGTTCGAAAAATCAAGAGATAATTAATTGATTACTTAATTCCTAATTAATTGCCCTTATTCTTAATCTCATAGTATTTCTCAAATATTGAAATTTGTTATATTCAAACAATGATATCATAAAATTATTATTCTATTTACTACTACTTCTTAAGAGATATGTCAGGTCAATATGCGACAAATAAAAACAGGCCGATGAAATTTGTCAAAACTTGTGACAAAAATTGCAACTCAAAAGATCCCTATTATGCAAATCATCCAAATGGATAGTCCGAAAGGCCCAAATGTAACAATTGGTCATCCTAGCCCAGTTCTAGCTTCATTAGGAACTCGATAGTCTTTATTGCTCGTGTTCACTCCATCTATTCATAATTACATGTTCACTTTTGAATTGACAGATATGTTAAGAAAATAATAATTGACATGATGAGTTTACCATTTTATCCCTATTAATTATAAAGTGGATGAATTAAAAACTTAAGATTTTCAAGAAGTTCTACCTTTTTCAAAGTAATTAATAAGGATAAAATAGGTAAAAAAAAATTATTCGTTCTTGATTTGTCAAAATGAACAAATAATTAGGCACAACTAAAATAGGAAATGTGGACAAGTAATTAAGAACAGATGGAGTACTTGATAATGAATCGTTTAGCCAATTTAGCTTTTAATCAAGAGTCTCCCTTTGAATGACATTCACACGTGTCTTCTCTACATTTTTTCACGTGCTACGAGAGATGTTTTTGGGGTCTCATTCCCCCGCTTAATTTCATATTACTTACTGAAAATATTATTTCTTAAACTATAAGTCATTAAACATAAAAATAATTACTCTTCTTTTGTGTTTTCGAAAAAATAACATATCTCCGTTTCTACCAAATTATAACTTTCTATATAGATGGTATAGTTAATTTTAAATGAAAGGGCATGTTAAATTAATAACCTTTCATTATAAATGACTATGCTACTATAAGTTGTTCTTTTAGACATTGCACTTCAACCTCGAGTGATTACTTTAATTTTAGTTTAAGAAGGTTGTTGAACTGTATAATTATTTTTTAAAAATATTTAAATCGCTAGAGAAAACACATTTTTATTTAGTTATAGCAAAGAATGTTCATACAAGCACAAAAAAGACAGTGACACATGTACGTATGTACTCTCTCCATCTCAAAATGAGCATCACTTTTAAAAAATACAATTAAAAAATAAGTATCATTTTAAATATTTAAAATTAAAACAGTATAATTATTTTCGACTATACCTTTGATTTTGACTTTTTGAGTATATGTTTTGATGTCCATAATAGAAAAAATACTTCTTTAATTTGATGAAATTGACTCTTGACTATATTAATTTTCAAAATTGAAGAAGGCTAATATATTAACTTATGATAGCTTCTCACGTTACTCCACCCAAAATCGAACACGCGTCCTCTTATTTTTGGTTATCCAATGACCTACCTACATTTATTAAATTTTCGAGGGACTCGAAGCAAACAGCATAGAGATTCGTCTAAGTTTTTTATTAAAAAAAAATTGCCATTACGGTGTCCGGTGTCCACTCAAAAAAAACGTTTCCTAACAAAGATAAACTTGAATCACAACCCTCATTGGTGACTCAAAGATTTAATTAACCTCAAGTATGAACATATATTATAACTCAACCACAAAATAATAGAGCATTTAAACTGCTACTCCCTCTCTCCTTGTATTTGTAGTTAGACTATATAGACATATTTAGAAATTTATTTATCACATTTTATTTTTTGAGAATTATACCGTATGTATTATAAGTAATATTTTAAGATGTATTTTTTTATCGTATTAATATGAGAAAGTAGTCTATAAAACCAATAATTTGCGTGGTCATGAAAAAGGTACTAGAGTTTTCTTGACCTTGAAGCTGTCATTTCGAGTTTGTCATAATGTGGACGGCATCTAAACGCAACTCTATGACAAATCAAATTCTAAACTAGTGTTTAGCCATTAATTCCTTAATTCAAAAAATTTAGTTTTGAAAATACTTTTAAATTCTACACGAATTATTAATTTCATTTCTAAATTATTGACAATCTTAAAATATATATCCTTTAACTTGATTAACTGATCAGTTTTTAGATTTTTGGGATTGTCACTCATAAAATTTCAATTTTTCAAGTAAAATATGCACGTATATAATAACTTTAAATTTCAAAATTTTGAAATTTATGATCAAACGATAGCTAATACGGCTCATGAAATTACAAAAGAAATACTTCCTATATCTACTTTTAGCCAAACCTTTGACTTCTTCTTCTTCTTGAATTGAATTATATTTTCTCACCGCCCATTCATATATTATATTTATATAGAGAGAGAGAAGAAAAAAACTTTGATATCTTACAATTTCAAAAAACAAAAATTGTGTTTCCCATTCAAGAACACTAGTAATACTCAATATTCAAGAAAACAACATTTTTTTTTCTCAATGGAGGGACTATGTGTAAAGCTTTTTGAAGCATCAAGGTAATTAATAATTTTTCTATATATTTCCATTTTTGCTATATTATTTTATAGTATTCTTTTAATGAAATTTAATTATTTTTTTCTAAAGAAAGTACAAAATGAAGAGACATAAAGCTGAAGCAATAGGAATGGTAGATAGTTTTGAGGCAAGTCATGAAGGGATCAAAACTGTTGATATCCAAAAACGTTGTGAGTTCTCTGGAACTTCTCATCTTTGCATCTATTTCGTCACTTGGAATATGAACGGTCAGGTATGTACGTTCATTTTTACTTATTCAGTTTAAATTTTGCACGTCTATTAAGAAATAACGAGCATTTTGTGACTAATTAGCTCATTGCTAAAGGGATTGGATAAGCGATGAATAGTGTTGTTTAGTGAATCATATAAATTATTTGTCTGTCGCTAATTTCTGTTTTCTTTTAAGAGTGATTTTTTGATAATTTTTTGCATATATTATTTTTGTATATAATGTGAAGGTACCTTGTGAGGATATAGCAAAATTAGTTGGTGAAGACAGAAAATATGATTTATTGGTGATGGGTTTGCAAGAGGCACCTCGAAATAATATTTGCAAGTTATTGAAGAACACATTGGCTGATACTCATATGTATGTATATATATATATCTTTAATTTATTTAATTTTTACTTCTTTAGGAAAAATTTAAGTTATATATATATATACTGATAATAAATATACGGTATTTTTGCATTATCAACTTGTACCAAATGATCATTTGTTCAGTTTACTATTCTGGTTTGACATGTTAAAAGGAGGTGCTCTATGTTTCAATTTGTTTTCTTACTTGTTTTTTTTAAGATCATTTAAAAAAATGTTTCTTTCCTTTTTTTTTTTTTAATAACTCTTTAGTTTCAACTTTCTATTTGACATATTTAAGATCACAAAATTAAATAATATTTTGATTCACTTTTAATATCTTTGGCTTATAAAAATCACAAAATTCAAAAGTTACTTTCAAAATGATTAATATGTAGAATCAGAATAAATAAATGTTGAGATTATATCCACTTTGAATTTAAGCACAAAGTCAAAATTAGACAAACAAAGTAGAACATACAAAATACTTGTCGTTGTAAGTTATTAGTTACTTAACTCGGTGATATAAAAGTTATTCAATCTAGTGCATACAATTTAAACTCTTGCTCTTCATTTTCTCTATTATTCAAATGTATAAATTTTAATTTCTTTTTTTAGCAAAATAGTTTTTCTCAGGGTAGCTAGGTTGTATATATGTTTTTTTTGGAAATGAAGGAAATAAATTCAAAGACGATAAGTTCAAATATAGCAAGACAATAAGAAGCATATTGACAATGACTAGTTACTAATATTGACGTGTTTTCCCTCTATTATTAAGTTTCAATTTCAATTTGTATTTTGTTTTTTCATTCTAGAAAAGCCATGTGTTCCTTGATATTTAGTAAATAATTTTCGTGGTCATGTTTAAATTTCTAGGAAAAAACAGTACTAATATACATTGCATCTTGACATATAATTTTTTTTGTTACGATTCTTTTATCTATTCTTTTCAATATGATTTTTTAATTATTGTATTTTCTTTTTAAATTGTTTTACATGCATCGGTGATCTTTCTAAAATAATCTATCTAAATCAACTGCATACACACCACTTTTTTCAAATTTTATTTTACGAGATTATATAAAATAAATATGTTATTATTATTATTATTATTATTATTATTATGATGATATAGAGGTCTATTTGGTTTTATTATGGAACACTACTAGAAAGTTACTTTCTTTTATTGTCTCTAGTTATATAACTAGTAATATAATTTATATACATCCAAATTTTACATCATATCATATCATATACTTATTAAAGCAGATAATATATTCCATTTCCAAGATTATAAGTCTCATTTTAAAATAATTTTATCAGTAAATATATATTCTTTGGATGACCTGTAAAATATTTACATAACTTATGTATATATAACTTAATTAATGCATGATATCTATATTTAGGTTAATTTTTCTACTAATATAAATCTACAATATTATAATATTTTTGACATTCTTTCATTAATTTTGGTGAGGAAGGCTTTTAGGAAAATCAGTAATGCAATCTGTACAACTCTACGTGTTTTGCCCCAAGAATTCAGAGCAATTTACAAGAGGTATAGTTTCTTTATTTTATTTATCCCAATAATATATATTGCTAAACTTTATGTTAATTGATTAAATGGGGTTATTAATTAATTAATGTGTAATAAATGTGATTTTATATAGAGGTAAAAGTGGATAAGCATGAAGTTGGAGGATTAGGATGGTTAATCAGAAGAAAAAAAGGAGCAGTGGCTATTAAAATTAGCTACAAAGGCATACAAATGGTTTTTATTTCTTGCCACCTCTCTGGTAAGTTCCCTAAATCTATATATATTCTTTATCATTAATCAAACATATTGATCTGTTCGGATTATATAATTAAATAATTTCAAATAAAAATATAGTACTCTTTCTAATATATTTAATTTAAAACACTCACTGGTTGATGTTTCACGTTATATAAACGAAGGGAATTTTAGTTGTACATAACTCCGATCCACCTTAGATGTTCATCGATTCTTTTCTTTATATACTTATTACGATGGTATTTGTCTGAACACAAAATTTAAGATTTTTTTTTTTCTTTTTAAATATCATAGAAATTAAGACAGAGAGTGCTGATCAAACAATCCAACCAAAAAACCTTTTGACTCATCTACCTTCTCAATATTTAGACTTCTTAATATTTAGACTTAAATTAACTTGTATAGGCTTTATATTCTTTGTATGTAGAGTGGTAGTTAGGTAGGTAAAAAGATTGGACCCATAATGGACCTAATTGCTTAGAGTACGTTGACAAATATAATAAGAAATACTTTCTTCGTTCTATATTAATTGCTCACTTTTTTTATATTCCTTCTTTCAATTTTGTAAATTAATAAGTAACTAGGATAACTATTTTTAATAATGTGGACACTTAATACGGACGACACTTAGGGAGTATATTTTCATTAAAATTTGTTTTCAAATTCATTACGCAATGTTGGTGACACAAAAATTCAAACTGTATAACTGCCTCCACCTTTTTGGGGCCATTTTTTAAATAGTTCCAGCATACGTATATTGCCCACTAGGCCCAATGTAAAATATATCTTTGGGTCATTTGCACTTTTGGCCTTATTTTGTGTTGATCTTTAACTTTTGCCCCTATTACGAAACAAGTTTGTCATGACTTAAGTTTATATTTCATATCTTAATATCCTTTATATACGACATGTCTTTAGTTTCTAAAGAACTTATGCCTCATTAGATATAACTAGTTCGATTGCTAAAGGGTAAAAAAAACCAGGTCATTTGAAGGACAAAACGTGCAATGTTATGTGTGTATATATATATTTCGTATCAGCTCAGAAAAGTCTAATTTTGATTATTCGCAACTAATCGATTCAATTTTACGTTTGCAGCTCATGCTCGTAATGTAGAAGAGAGGAATTTGCAGTTCAAACATATATCAAATTCACTTTTCTCAAAGAATAGGAATCCTTATGCTAAATCAGCACAACTTACTGTATGGTTAGGAGATTTAAATTATAGACTTCAAGGCATAAATTCCTATCCTGCTAGAGATCTCATCCATGGAAATCTCCACCAAGTATGTACATTTATTTTTACGAATTTAAGTTATACTATTTTATATACACTGACAGTATAAAGATTTGAATATTTTGTTTTGACTAATATTGTAGATGTTAACTAGCAAAGATCAACTTTTACAAGAAGCAGAAAGAGGAGAGATTTTTAATGGTTATTGTGAAGGTGCATTAGATTTCAAACCAACTTATAAATATGATATTGGAAGCAGCAGTTATGATACAAGTCACAAGGTAATTTAATTAATTAATTTATAAGTCTAATAATATTTATAATTGCTCCTTTTATTCCATCTTTTTTACATCATATTGTCATTTGAGGGTGTCACATTTAGTTTTTTACATCAATAGTAGCCCAACTCATTAATATTGCTGGCTTTGACCTACTATCAGACATTTTGAACATCAAAAACGAAAAAAAAGTGTCATATAAATTAAGATAGAATTGTATTTTCTCTTGATATATATATTGATTTGAAATTAATTGCTTGTTTTTTGAATTTTTTTGAACAGGTTAGAGTACCATCATGGACAGACAGAATATTATTCAAGATAGACAGTAACAATATAAATGCAAGTTTACATTCTTATGAAGCCATTGAAAGCATACAAAGCTCTGATCATAAGCCAGTCAAAGCTCATCTATGCTTAAAATTGAACAAATAATTGGTATTCATATTCCTCAACAAATAAACATTAATCGATTTGTTCCAAAATTAAATGTTTTTATTAAGTACATTAATGAATGATTAATTAATTAATTCATTAACCATGTAAAAATATTCTTTTATTGTTGTTCGTTTATGGGTTCAACCTACTTTTTCTTTGCTTCCTCATACGTGACCAAATGTAAGTTACTGTTGAGAGTGGTGGAACTGTTCCATCCTTAACTAGATGTCTCGGATTTGAGCTTTGCATACGGAGAAAAATCATGTTGGGAGCATCACCCCCAAATGGACCTTGGAGTGTGAGATCTGGATTTAGTCAGGGCTCCAATGTGAGCTTTGGACACCATATGGAAAAAAATGTAAGTTGCTATTGGATTGATTATGATTTATGAATGTAATTTAAACCTTTGTTACCGCCATCATAAAATGTAAAGAGTTTTTTACACTTTATCAAAAGATTGTATGTAATTACTAATTACCTAATAAGTGATTTGATTATGTAAATACTCCAAGTGCCAATGTGTATAGCTTTAACTTCTTCTTCTTTTTTGTAGTTATAGTAATCTCATACTCTTGCATACGTAGAATACTTGAATGTTTACATAGTTAGACAATTTTTTTATAACATATTAACAAATAAATAATAGAATTTGTTACTATCACCATGTACTTTGAAATTACAACTTTAATTTCTTAAAGAAAAGACTTTTACTACTACTATAATAATAGGGGACAAATATGCGGGTTGAACCAAATTTGAGCAGGTTAAAATATGTTGATAGCTAATAACCCGCTCAAAATTTACTTGAGTCAAAACTTAACGGGTTGAACGAATTATGATTTTATGAATTAATCTTACGATGAGATTGTTTGCAACGATAGGTTGTAATTTCTGATTTTGTCAGGATTTTTTTATTTTTTTTTGCGTGTGTGAGGGACCATATGAATGATTCAGTGATACAATTTAATTTTCGCAGTTATAGATGGGATATATGATATATAAAATTTGTTTCTTTGCATTGAATTATCCATCCACACACTGTACCCTCGAAGACAACATTATTAATTGGATGCATCTATATGAAAATGCACCAATAATATTGGCAAGTATATATTACCCAAATAAATAAGTAAAGATATTACACATAATTTATACGTCATTCGATAGTAGTTTCAGATAAACTCGATATTTTACTTCTATCTTATAAAGATCCTTTGATCATGTATTAATCATAACCAACATATTTTTCTCTTCCTATCTGATGAACAAGTGCTTCCGTACTGATCCCACCCTACTCCAATCTTATAAAGATAAATAAACTGTTTCACTTAAACCATCGACTCAAATAATCATTTTTTCAATATATGTAGGTTGAAAGCAACCTCCCACTGGGATAACCTATAGTTTAATCTTAAATTGAGAAAAGCCCCAATTATTATGTGAATACTAAAGTAACCAATGAAGGCAGGACAATTATAAAATTAAGATTCATTAATACCGACAATGAAATATGTACTGATTTTGTGTTAATTAATCCATTGCCATGCTTTTTATAAAAAATTTAAAAAACGTATCCTAAGTAAGTTTAATAACTTCTAGAAACTGATTATTTTTAATTTTCTACTCGATATTTAAAATCTGTATTGAAGCTTCAATCGAAATTTGGGCAGGTAGGAGTAACATTTTTGTTTTGCGTGTGTTATTACACCCCTCTGATTGTGAATTTTTTAACTACCTATCTTTACTCAAGAATATTTTACTTGCAAAGAGAAAGTATTGTCTTTGTAATTTTGGTTTTTTTTTAATAGAATTAATCGTTACCATGCCAGATATGACAAACTTTCGAATACTTTATTTATTTCAATTTATTTGTCTGATTTTGACTTGATACGTTGTTTAAGAAAGCAAGAAATCTTGTGATCTTAAACTTATTAAAGATACGTGGATGTACCAAAATGCCTTTTTATTTTATTATCTTAAACATGTCATGTGAAAAATTGAAATTAAAGAGATGTCGAAAAAAAAAAAAAATTAAAACAAACTAAAAAGAAAAGTAATTATAACAAACAAATTTGAAACGAGGGGAGTATAAACTAAATGTTTATACTGTTCTTTAAGTTGTGGCGAAGAAAAAAGAAGTGTTACTTAAGGTCGATAGAGGACACCACCAACAAGTGTTACTAGGATGGTTAACATTATTCTCTAAATCTTCAACTCTGAAGTTGTGAATTCGAGTTACCATGGAAGCGCTCCGAGGAGGAAGAAAAAAATACAAAAAGAATAGAGGACACCGACACTTACGTTCGAATAAAATACATTGGATATTTAACTGCTTAATGCTTGATGTGGAGTTGATAAACTATTTACATTATTAGCAGGTAGCAGGGACCATTCTAGCTAGGAAAATAAAATGAATCCAAAAAGTTCCCATTTTTACTAGATTCTACAAATATAACTATCAATAGTCAAAGATTGATTCACTCTAGTAATCATGTACTTATATATGTCATGATTGGCTAGAAAATTTGATGTAAAGAGAATTGAAGATGTATCTACCATTCATATCCTATCGATCATATCTAGATTCATCTATTTTTAATCAGAAGTATGGAAAACGCTTTTCTTGTTAATAAGTTTTGCCAGCGTAAATCTGGATTCATCGAGGCCTCAAACCAAGTATCGCAACATGAGGTGGAAACAACTATAGCACCATTTGTTTCTAGTTACATCTGTTGAGAATATCATTAACTAATAAAAGTGTGCTCTCTCTAACATCTTAAATTTTTAGATGAGATTGTCACACACTTCAGTATGGCATCAGAGCAGATAGAGGTTCTGAGATTGAATTTCCACGTAAGCTTTTAGATGAGAGTGTCATACACTTTAACAATAGCTTCATAATAAGAAATACTCTATAAAAAGAGCTTGTAAATATAGCACTCAATTCACTAGATTTCCATAAATTACCCGCAACACGTCTTTTTCTTTTTTTTACACATAATCTACGTATCAAATCACTAAAACACGATTACAAATTCCCCATTTATACAATTGATATCCCAATACTATTACAAAGTAAATTCATACATTATAACATTACTTTCCATTTCTTAATTATTTCTACTCTTTAAACTTAAAATTGTTGATAAAAGTAGTAATAATACTAATTAATAAGCTCCAAAGTCTCTTAATTGAAATTGTGCTGGCTTCCTTGGTACATTTTCCGAGTGCCTTAGTCCCAATGTGAGTGACACATCCCCAGCTTGTTGAGATCCAAATGCGGCTGTATTGGCCGCATTTGAATTAGCCACCAAATCAACCGCGTCCACTGCAGTGAAGTAATGATGATTAGAGGTGGACGCGGTTGCGGTGTCGTCTGATTGGAGCATTACTAGTTGGTTTCCCAAGGCGTACTGCCTATAATTGATGATGTTTTTTGAAGGGTCTCTTTCATTAGCATTAAATTCGGATCTTATTGATGATAATGGCATTGTTGTTGCTGATGACGTGGCCATGTTGGTAGTCTTGTCGTGCATTGGGATCTGTGCTTGTTTTTCTGGTTGCTGTTGCTCTTGATCTTCTTCTTGATCTGTTTCTTCTTCTTTGGTTTCTTGTTGATACATCTCTTCCACCATGGGTTTCCACAATCGAACCCTAGCATTTATGAACCAATTTGATACCTATAAAAAATTATGAGTAAAAGTGAATATCTATTTTTAGTACAATAAACAGAGAGAATATAACATTTCTTAGAGTCAATTTAAATAATTTGAAGAGTTAGATTGAATCAAATTAGTTCAATATTTCAGATTTCGAAGGTAGATGTTCAAAGAAAATTGTATAAAAATAGAGGGAGCATTGAAAACACCCTTAAACTGTGCGCAAATTATTGATTTTATCTATAAACTATTGATAGCATTAAAGACATCATTTTACTTGATTAATTGAACTTAAATATACCTCGATCTTGCAACATGAGTGAAGTACACCCCTAAATTCTCCCCAAGTTTAGGGTGTTTTCAACACTTCTCTCGGTTTTCTATTAAGAAACTCATGCTCCTATAAGAGTTTGAGACCACTTGCTATATCACGTGGCATATCGGGGGTATATCTAAGTTTAGTTAGTCAAATAGAGAGATGTTTTAAGGCTGTTAATAGTTCGGAACGAAACTAATCATTTACAACAAGTTCAAAGGTTTTTTTCAATACTTCTCTCTAAAAAAATACTATAAGTCGCAATCACATTCAAAATACTGATTTAAGTTTTTACTCCCTCTATTCCATATTAACTTAAGCTTTGAGGTGTTTCACACCCTTTAAGAAAAGTAGGTTAGGACATAAATTGAACATAATTTTCCATTTTTATCCTTATTAATTATTATAAAAAATAACTAAACATTAATTATAATAACTAATTCCAATACTAACTTAAAGGGTTAAATTGGAAGAATATTTTAAAAATAGTCTTGAAGATTGAAAATTTAAGTTATTTTGAAAAATGAAAAAGGGTTTAAAGCTTAAGTTACTCCGAGAAAGTATAATTTTCTGGCCAAAAAGATTTTTCCCTCCATTAATATGTACCCTTGAGTAGGGGTAATAATGTGGATGGAGTCATAAATGTTAGCTACTGCACTCAATTTGTTGAAGGTATCATTGATTACATGAGACCAAATTAATGCAAATAATGACACAACATTTAAAATCAACAGTCAGAATGTCCTATACTAAATTGGTGGGTACTGTCAACTGTGTAAATCAGACAAAAAATTTGTATCTATCCCTACAAGATACAAAATATTTGCAGTAAATCTGAGGAAATGTTGGATGTATTTGTCAATTAGCTGTCTTTTACCTTTCCATTTTCAAACAGAATCCATTAGTTGAAGTAATCCTCTTTTGATAAGCTAAATTTTGAGGTTAAGTTAGATTCTAGATTTATTTCTTTATATGGTATCAGCAAGACTCATTCTAATCCTCATTTTCGATGTTAGACTTTCATAGTAAATTGCTCACGTATCAAATATTCAGTCATGGACGTGAGGGATATGTGTGTTTGTGAAGAGTCTTATATCGATCTTTTAAGGGATGACTCTTTAATACGACTTGGACGATCCTCACCTGTTGAGCTAACTTTTGGGATTGAGTTATGCCTAAGATCGATTTCATAACATGGTATTAGTCTTAAAACATGACTCATTTCCATTCTTATTTCACGATGTTGGGTCCTCATATTAAAATTGTCGACGCTCCAAATATCCAGCCTATTGGGCATGAGAGTGTGTGAAGAATCTCACATATCGATGGTATATGAGATGTATCACGTGGTCTCTTTATAAGGACTTGATAATTCTCCCTAATTAGCTAATCATGAGCTAATATTAGGTAGAGTTAGACTCCAGGTCTATTTAACACTAAAATGTCGTTCGTTCTTCACAAGTTTTTATTCATACTCTGAGCAACATATCCTAATGAAAATATTACATAATACCAACACATTCATAGAGTTATAACACTAATAGTTCTAATGAAATATCAATCTATATACGCCATCCAATTATATACTAAAAGTTCATATGGTGATCAAGGAAACTATGGTCCTAATGATTTAGATACGCCGATTATATGTTCGACTATCTAGATAAGTTCTAGAAATGTAGGATAATATTTTCACGATCCCTCAATATAAAAAAGTTTAGATCGAATACAAGAATAATAAACATTCGAGTCCCTAAAGCAAAATTAAAATGTCCTAGATGTCAAGGGATCAAATAAAGAGTCATCAACAAATTAAGGCTCCATTAGGAATCAGACCAAGAAAAAGGGAGCTTAAAGCATTCGTGATTAATCTATATAACTTAGGTTATTTTTTGAGATCCTTTAAGGCTACACAATAGGGGTGTTCATTCGGTTTTTCGGTTCGGTTTTGTGTTATTCGGTTTGGGTTTTTCGGTTTTGAAAAAGTATAATCCAATCCGAACCAAAAAAAATTGGTTCGGTACGGTTTTTCTCTTTTCGGTTTGGTTTTTTTCGGTTTGGCTATTCGGTTATAACTTATTTCATAAATAATTAATAACATAATCAGAGTTATATTTGCATTCTTAAAAAATATAATTTCATATAAGGAAAAGTAATAATATTGAATCTCTTAAATATCCTTTCCAATATAATCACGAGTAAAACTAACAAAAGTGGTGCCATACATACTTTATTATTTATTAACTAACAAAATTTGCATATTGTTTTTCACATCTCAATTTAAGAGAAGTAGATTTTAATATATGTTAAGATATTACTATGAAAACTATATATTAGAAATCAACTATTAATAAACTTATGCTTATATGATTAATAGATAAGAATAACAATAAAAAGAAAATTAAAAAAAACTTACTGACAGTGATATGCAAGGAAGCAGCAAGCTAAAAGCAAGAAAGCAGAGCAAACTGCAAAAGTAAAAAAGTTGACTAGTGCCGCTAATTCTAGTTCTGCTATTTATTTTTTTCTCATGAAAGTGCAAGTAATATGTGATATTTATAGTTATAATGTAAAACCTAATACCTAAAATTTAGTGAAATAGGATGGCAGTAATTTGATATGGGCCTAAATATTAAGGTAATACTGAATTACTAGTACCTATATTTGTAAACCTAAATATTATATGTGTAATTATTAATCTATTTATATATATAATTCGGTTTTTTTCGGTTTTTCGGTTTTCATTTTTCTAAATCCAGAACCAAACCAAAAAAACAAACAAAGTAACTTATAAATCCAAATCCAAAACCAAACAAAGTAACTTATAAATCCAAAATCAAACAAAAAATCCAAAAAACCAATCCAAATTACAATTTGATTTAGTTTTTCAGTTTAGTCCAAATAGTGCACACGCCTACTACACTATAAAGGAGGAGTCCTCCTTATTTAAGTTTGGAATTAGATTTAGGCCTCATTTAATTTGATTTCATTAGTGGTAAGACATTTGAATTTTATCATACATTTAAATTTTAAGATATTTATATAGATCTAAAGTCTAAATTTGAATACACCATTACCCCTTTCCTCCATTTCGTCAAGTGCACATCTAGATGAGAGACATGTATCTTATTTAAAATTTTAAGGTCAAGATTAACAAATATTATAACCATAGTTAAGTAAACCAATTTTGGAAAACTACTTCCTAAATTGGTAAGAACAAGATATTTTCTATAAATTTGATATTCATTGATTTGATTTTTTATTTTTTTATTTAAACATTAAATTGTATGATATTTAAAGTGAGAATATGTAAATAATTATCAATGTAGACAAAAACCTTTTTAAAAAAATGAGAAATAAGAAATAAAAAATAAAAAAAGATGAGAAATTATTAGAACTACAAATGTGAAATATCAAAATTACCACACTTTAGTAAGGGGAGAAAGTGTGGCTACGTACTGTGTTTGAAGGGGGGAAAAAGAAGTATGTTTTAAAATTTGTTTGTTGGGAATAAAAGAAAATTCTAATATTTTAAATAAAAATATAAAATGAAATCAATGAATATCAAAATTTATAGAAAATATCTTGTTCTTACCGCATTTAGGGAGTAGTTTTTCAAAATTGGTTGACTTAACTATGGTTATAATATTTGTTAATCTTGACCTTAAAAATTTAAATAAGATACATGTCTCTCATCTAAATGTGCACTTGACGAAATGGAGGGAAGGGGTAATGGAGGGGAGCCAAATCCGTCGATTAGGGATGGTGTTGGCTAATAAGGTGTAGGTAATAGCTATTAGTGATGATGATTGACAATATATATTAGAGGTTGATGATAGTGGAGGTTGATAGTTATGGTGGATGTTGAGTCAAATTGAATTATCTAGAATTTAAAGTTTTGATAATTGACAAATATTATATCATAATCAAATTCTTAACATGTTTCAAATAAGAATTTGGTAGTGATTTTGATAGATAAACAACTAAAAAAAATCAAGTCTCTTGGACTTACAACTGGATTGCAGAAGTATTACACAATCAATAAAAGAATCAGATCCTTAAAAGATTGTTCATCATAAGTGAATCATATTACAAGGTTGATTCCTTGAAGAATTTGATTTTTCGAGAAAATGTGTTGCATCAAGAATTCGAGATCATTAAGAAAATATTGATGTAATTGCATAAAAGGAAAGAGTTTGAAAAAATAGGAGAAATCATATGAAAGTCAGAAGAAATAAGGAAATCAAATACAAATAGGATTAGATTCCTTAACCAAACTTCGATAGGGTCCGGAGGAACTGGTTAGGTGACAACATAGAATAAAAACGAATAATAGTGATAACTTATGGTAATTATGAATAATTTAGTTATAAGCGATAACAACAACTGATGGTGATTTGATTGTTGTTTCAGTACTAGTGGTGGAAGGTGATATTGTATTCGTTGACTAGTGATAGTAATTATTGATTGTAGTAATTGACAATGATGATTATAGTCATCGATAGTTAAAATTGATAAACTAACATTTTTGTAGAAATCTTTTAAATAAACACCATCAATGGACAATATATGTTGGTGTCCATTGATGATGGTATATTTGCTAATAGTGGTGTCGTAGGTAGTAGTTGACATCAGTGGTTGATGGTGGTGATAACCGCTAGTTATAGTGAATGGTAGTGATATATAGTTAATGTGGTGAGGAATGATGAAGGTAGTTAATTGTATATAGTAGAGATTGATAGTGATATTGTTGATAGTGATTAGTGGTTGTTGTAGTCGGTCGTGATGATTGTAAGTGATTATTAGTAATGGTAACAATTGATTGTAGTGACTGACAGTAATTGTGGTTGAGATCTTAATTATTATGATTATCATTTTCATTAAATGCAAATAAATAAGTCCTAAAACTTCATTTATTTAATTACACTAACTAATAAAGATATAAATCTTACGTAGTAAATTAGATTTTTCAGTAATTAAGTGATTGTTTTTTATGTTTGAATTTTAATTATCTAGCTCTTCAGTACTAAGAATTTGTTTTTTTTCTTTTACAATCACTTAATATATCTGAATAGATCCAACATATTAATTTCTAATAATATTATTAAGATGTTATTCATTCAAAAATTTACAAAAACAAGGCATTTCACCGTCGTCCCATCTATTTTAATGTAGTATGTTAGACGCCAATGCACACCACTATTAACTATCATCACCCACAATCCACAATCCACCATTCTTAACCATAATCATCACCTTTGATCACCACCGTCAGTTATAACTATTACTAACACTCACTTACAAACATTAACATCAAACACAATTATCATAACCATCATTAATCACCACAGTCAACTACGTACAACTGTTATATATTGTCAATTATCATTATTGATGCTATTACTATAATTCATCACAATTATTAGTTGTCACCATCAACTAATGCCAACAATCACGATTATTAATCATTGTTATCAATTATTATCATCACTAGCTACATACTACCCGCAATCATCATGATTAACTATTACTATCAGTAATCAACATTTACAATCACCGTTATATTATTTAAATTTGAATGTAGTAATCTTAAAAAAGACACACAAGGCCTAAGTATATATTTTAGACTAAAAACAATATTTTAATTTGGTAGATGTTTGAAATACTTGGGTTATAGTTCAAGTTTGAAAATTATAAGCTAGTCATTGTGTTATAGAGAATATATATTCACTTTTTTAATGTCATTTTGCCTTAACTTCAAATTAAAGCTTTGAAGTTTTATTTGAGAGGTTTTAATAACACAGTAAGAAGTTGACAACACAATTATTGAACCAAAACATTTGAGAAATTGTATTTATATCTTTGATAAACATATATATTATCAAAAAAAATAAAAAATACTTCATATCAAATTGAAAAAAGAATTTCTATCTTTAGAGATACAATTAATTAAACTTTTATAGGTATGTCAGTTGTTATTCCACATTCCACAAGATGACACATGCAAATAGTATTAGCACTAATTATATAAACTAAACAATCTTAAATATTTAACATTAATCTGGTGGGATTAAAATTAAAAATTTCCACAAGCTCACTTTATGTGTTCACACTCGACCACAATTTGGTAATAATTTATAAATATATTTTTCCTACTCTAAATATTTTATTTTATAAACTAATATTTATTGTCAAATCAAACATGCACATCCTAACTACCTATTCAATAATAAATCTTTTACGTGTTTTAAAGGTTTCATGTAATTTATAATATCAATTATTTATTCCTATGTTGTTGGTAAGGAAGTTAGTTAAAGATCCATATTAGTTTTATACACATGACACATCATATATAAGCAGAAGAATTAAAAAAATAAAAATAACAGAGAATATCTGATTATTCAAACAAATTCATAAATAGTGTTGTTTAATATTATTCCCTCCATATTAATTTGTGTCTTTGTTTGATTCGGGCACATAATTTTAAAAAGTACAATTTTTTTGAATTTTAAGATCTTATAAAATGCGTATATAAAATGTTTTTGGAATCTTATGATATTAAATATGTCTGGTAGAATGTTGGGGTAAAGAGTTATAATAAATTAATATAGAAAGTGACATTGTTTTCTAAATATACTAAAAACAAGACACATAAATTGAAAAAGAGGAAATATGTCATGTTTAATGCCACAAGGTTTAAACGTTCTGTAGATTCAAATGTCACGACATATACAAGACCACAAGTTTTAAAAGTCTTCATTTCTTTCTTAGATTCAGTATCAAATCAAACTGCCACATAAATTAAACTAAAAAAAATACTCCCTCTGTTCCTAATTACTTATCTACTTTTGAATTGACACACCTATTAAGAAAGCAATGATTGACATAGTGAGTTTACTATTTTACCCCTATTAATTATGAAGTAGATGAATTAAAAACTTAAGAGTTTCAAGAAGTTCTACATTTTTCAAAGTAATTAATTGAGGTATCCTTTCTTGATTTGTCAAAATTGACAAATAATTAGGGACAACTAAAAAAGGAAAAGTGGACAGGTAATTAGGGTAGGATACATGGTAACAATATAGAGAGATCTTTTACTCTATCATTGTAATTCAGATTGTGATAATTAATACATAGGTAGATTCATAATTTATATTTTAATTAGTTCAGAATGTCTATGAATTCACTAACCATTTGAATTATTGGGTTCGAAATCTTATACTATTCAAATGTGTTGTAAAGTTAGAGAGTCTATCGGAAATAACTTATTTATCCCTTGAGGAAAGAAAGAGATCTACTTATACTTTACGTATTTCATACCTCACCTATATATGACTACACTAAATATGTTACTATTATTATTGTTATTTAACAAACTTCTTGATATATAATTATATAGAGGTAAAGTTAATGAATTCAACCGAACACGAACATAGTTTATACTGTATAATTCACCTAGTCCTAGTTGATTAACTATTCATCATTTTTGCCTGGACTTTAAAAGAGCAATATGTCATGTACATATGTTCAGAGAAAAAAGAATGCAGACTAGTAATTCAAATTAAAAAAGATGAGTTATCGTTTTCAAGAGATATGACAGCATCTGATATTATTATTATAGAGTGTAAAAAAGATTGTAATGAGTACCTGATTTTTAGATAAACCAGTCTGCCTGGACAACAAATGTTTGTCTGCTTCACTTGGATACCTGTTATAAAACCAAATACTTATAATGGCATCACTTTTCTCCCTTTCACAATTACACAACAATCCTAAATACAATTCATGGCTCATGCATGCCAATAAACATATATATCTCCTGCTATTCCTGCACCAATCTATATATAAGATTCTATTCTAATCTAATGCATCTATCTCTTCCACGCAAGTAGGGATAAAGTCTGTATATATTTTACTCTTATTAAATTTCATTTTCGGTGCTATACTAAATATGTTTTTATCGTTGATGTTGTTGTACATAGGCAAATCCTTAAACATGTTGAGTAAATTTTATTTAGACGCTTGAACTATAACTTATTTTTATTGGATAAGGAATAAAATGTTTTATTAGACACTTTCAGTTTGATTTCTTGAATAATTTTTGAAGTATATGTTCTCAAATATCAAAGTATATATTTTACTTGTTGCAGCAGATAATTTATCTTACTTTTAAGAAAGTAATCTTTGTTTATTCCTTAATAATGTTAGTATTTATATACAAGTGTTTAACACAAAAATGAGATATGAGTATGCATAAATTTTAGGCATGATGCAAAGTCAGTCCTTTCCCAATCCCAAAAATGAAATGTTAAATCTTTCCCTTTCTTTCTTGGATAAAATAAAAGATGCACATATATATGGTAATTGAGGAGCCTGTGATTTTCTGACTTACCCTCTAATTGTAGGAAAGAAATGGGAATATGCACATAAAAGGCCTAGAGATACATATGTGTCAAGTCAAGTCAAGTATATGATAAAAGATTTAACTTATAGTACTATATATTAATAATATTAAAAAAAAATCATTTTATTATCAGTGTTTTAGATTCTTATTCCAAGTTAGACTTATTTTTTTAGATTATTAATTTTACATAGTCATATATAGTTATTTTGATGGTCGGAGCTAGAAGTTTACTTATCGAATCAATAAAATTCAGTAATTTTAACTTAAACTTTGTATTTGTACTTAAGAATCTACTTTAATTTATCAAAAAATGCAATAAGCTGCTTAATTTAAAATTCAAAATCTATAAATACAAAATTCTACGTCCATCTCTAGTTATCATTTTAAAAATAATTTAATTGAAGTTTAAATATACACCATTAATGTAAAAAAGAAGAAAAAAATTAAACCACCAAATTTTCTTTTACTTGTTGTAACAAATAACCTCTCTTTCATTTAATATGACATTTCACACATTTTTAAGGAGACTTACTTATAGATATACCCGTAGAATAGCCTGAGTCCTTTATCCCAATTTAAACTCTAGGATTAAAGTTATTCGATTTTTCGTGAGAGGCATTAGCTAAAATCAAACTTTGTAATGAGGAATCTTAATAGTTTAGTTGGTTGGCGGCCTGAATTTTTTAACCAAACGATTCCCTTTAGACTGTTGAGAGTTGTAAAAGTTTAAAATCAATTATGAAAATCTTTAGTAACCTTTATTCAGTGTGCATATGATATGTATCAGACTGTACTATCTGCTCCGCAGCCCACAGCCGCAGGCAGTAAAACAGAAATTAAACCAGAAAAGAGAGAGAGAGTGCGTACGGGTGAAGAAAATGCTCAAAAAGCCATGCCCTTAAAACGTTAACAGATCTCTCAGGCAATCCTCTTTGCGGCCTCCAAGCATCAGAGTCCATCATTCCCATTTGATGTAATGCCTTTTGTTGCCTCAATTTCTGATCAAGCATTTTCAACCTCGGCGTTTCCCCTTTTGTTAACCCACTCGTTCCCGTCACATCTTTCTCCCCCAAATACTTACACGTCTGTTTCAATTGCCCAACAATTGCATCCTTTATGCACCGGAAATGCCTCGACATCGCCTTCTCAGCTAACGATGTGTATGGAGCAGCCGCACCGTAACCGATTACTGAATCGAATGAGTTCACCATCACCTGCATTTGCTCGCAGTAACGCGTGTACCTTGCATCTACCTGGAAAGTAAGAAGAAGAAGAAGAAGAAATGAGTTCTAATTTAATTTAAATAATTTTAATATCAAACACATGGTGTGCATGATGGAATATGCGTAGCACGAAGCATTTTTGTGCTGTGCTTTTCCAGCACAAATTAAAGAAATACCGTTCATCAGATCATCAGATTTGTTTTCTATATAAAATTAATCACTCTGCCTGACATCTTCCTTAGTACTGTACTGCAATAGGAATTAATGAACGTGGGGGGCAATTTATTTTTGGGTCACTGAGTTGTTATAATTATTATTTTTCAACTAAACAAAGATTAAACGCGGCTTAGCACCAATAATTCATGATTTAAAAAAGACCTCGAATCATCGAATCATGAAGAAAAGAGAAATGGTCCCCAACTGTACCAGATGATAAATCATTTACTTCTTTGTGGAATGAATCTTTGTTGATTACTTATTTTAATTAGAGAGATTAATTTTCGTATTAGCTTCCTAAATGCTAAACTACAACCTATAATGGAGGCATGTCGTTTGTTGCTCGACATGTACCTCTTCTTTAAAAAGTGAAACACTAATTAAATCTTACTAATAATGAAAGGTATAAGGTAGTACTGTAGTGTACCATATTAAATATTCTAATAATGTCATTATTAGTTGTTAATGACTATTGTAATTAGGTAATCAGCTTTTGATAATTATGAAAATGGACCTTTTAACAAGCCAAGTTTTGACGTTTTACTGATAATTATAGAGAAAGAGAGATTAAAGGAAGTTATTACGACATGCCTCATCGAGCATAGATAACAACTTGATTTTCCTCCTTTGATATTCAGATCTCTCAGCAGCTGACAATGGAGGATGATTATCTTTCGAGGGACCACGATGATCTTCACTCTCTGAGTTGGAATTAGGGTTTTGATCATCATCGAATTTCTTCACCCTTTGATTTTTGAAATTTCCCCTACCTACACAGCAAAATTCTTCAAGTAGCTCTTGTGTAGCTTTTACATATCGCGAATTTCTTAGAGCATTTGATATTCTTGGTGATGATGCTGCGTATGCCACATGAATTTGATGATGACCCGTACTAGTGTGAGGAGGAAGAGGAGGAGGAGGAGGAGTTCGATGATCCATAATTACTCCTGAATGTAACAGTTGATGATGATGGTGGTGGTTGTTGTTATTAATAGGACCTAATAGTCCTTGATTACTATGCAAGTAAATTTCACCGTTTCCAATTCTCAAGTCTTCCAATTTCGCAGCAGCTTCGAAATTCCTAGAAAGTGATAAGGAAAGACCTTGACCATCCACAACTCTTCCAATTCTAACAGAATTGTCCTCTCCACTACTACTACCTGTAGAAGAAATAACTAAAGTATTAGTTCGAATTTAGTGTCAAGAAGAAATAGGCGTGTTGAAGACATAATTAATTAATTACCTGGAACCCATGTGAATTGAGACGGAGGTTCCACAGGTGCTGGATTAAGCAAGTGAAATCCTTGATGATGAAGAAGGTTGTTTGTGTCTACTGAGTTGGGAAGTAACATGTGAAGTGAAGATGAAGTGCGAGGCGGAGAAGACGGTTTAATATGAGGATTCATTAGAGGAAGCTGCATGAAAATTGCCAAAAGTTTTCATTAGCAATAACTGAAAAGAAGAACAAAAAGCGATTCCATTTCACAATAGATGGAATCAGACTCGGAGTACATGAAGGGTCGAGGTCCAGGTCAAGGTCAAGGTTGATTGATGATAATTCCTCAAAAAATGAATCTAATTGTACTTCAAACTCCGAGATTTGATGAGTACAAGCTGCATAAATACAAATTCATTAGCTAATTAATGATTAAACAGTTTAATTATTTACCTCAGCATCGTTTATTATCGATTGTGGAAAAAGTTGTTGCTGCTGCTGAAGATGCTGCTGCTCCTTTTGTGGCCACGATCGATAATTACTCGATTGGATCTGATCATCCAATATCTCCGTGGCGGTTTTCCGCCACGCAGATGGGTAGCTGATAATCTCCGTCAACATCCCACCATCGTCATAAACCGTTGCAGTAGGTGGCGGCTGAACAGCCGCCGCTGCTACTTCAACTTGCTGCGGCTCAAAACCTTGTACTCTTAACATATCTTCATGCTTCGTCGTCGTCGTTGCAGATCTCTCATATACATTTGAGAAATTGTAAAATCCTTGGTGTTGATGAAAACTGTGTGACATGGAATTTTACTTTTCTTCTCCAACACACCACTGAGAGTACTTAATTTTGCTTCTGAACAAGACGGAAATATCTTTTCATAGGAACGAAGTGGTAATATTAATAATCATTGGAAATGAAAATACTAATAAGAAAAATAAAACTGAAAGAAGAAGAGAGAATGGGTCGCCTTCTCTCTTCTTCTTCACTATCACCTCCCTTCGCTTTCAAAGAAACTTTTTTTTTTATTTTTTTTATTTGATGTATCTAATAATAAATACAAATAATTACCAACTTATCATTTGTATATGTGCTTTTAAAGTATAAAAAATGTAAAAGAAACAGGGCTAGTGAAAGTCACTGGTGATAAAGGTTGAAATTTTGTTATCCTATGAAAAGCACTACTTCCATAGTTCAAGGCTTTGTAAAATTTTAATTTTTTTTTGAGAATATGTAACTTTCCTTTTTCTGTTTAGAAAAATAATTATGTTATTCTAATAATAATTAAATATAATTAATGGAAGTCTCCTTTGTAAGCACGCATCATACAAGGTAAGCACACATATTAGTTTAATTTTAATATGATTTTTAGTGATACAAACACCACTTTTGGTGACACAACATAAGCGTATCTCTGTTTGTTTATTGTTTCCCTTTTTTGAAAAATAATAATAATTAAGATGTGGTTATTAGTGATGATATGAAATTAGAATAATCTATTGCTTTACGCTTCAATAAATATCTAGAAGTTAATTGGGCATTTGCATACCTCGTTAGAAATTCAATTCTTCTGAATTTTCTAATTTCTAAATTTTTTATTTGTATGATCAAAAGTTTGGGTTAACAGACCATATTAAGCTACTCTTTCTATTAGAGGTGAATCTAGGATGTTTCAAATTAAATCAAAACTCATTTTTGTCAACGCAAATTATGTATACATATCATTAACTTCAAATCCTGAATTTGTATCCACTTGTAACCCATCATTAGTTTTCCAAGTAAGCAATGCTATTGCCATATTCAAGAACTCAAATACTCAATCATAGTAGCTATTTAAAGGCAACTTAAATTAAAGGTGTTTCAAAAACAAGAAGTGAACCATTAAAGGGTGTGCACACACTAATAGTTACTTTGTCCAAAGAGTGTAATACCAGTCAGGAGCGGAGCTTGAACCTCAGATACATATTCAATCAAATTCAATATCTTTTATTCAAACACTATATTTCCATTGAGAAACACATTAAATATGTATAACTATTAAGTTTAGTATTCGATTATCAACACTTGAAGTTATTGTTCTAATATATATGATAACTCATAAAGTTAAAATACTGACTCCGTCTCGAGAGCAGTAGTAATAAGAGTAACTTTCATAAGAAAGGGACCACTCTTGTAGTGTCGGAGAATGCCATGAGGTGTTCTTTCTTACTTATATCAGATGAACCTACAACTGTATATATGTGCCCTTCCCTCTCCCTCTCTCTCTTCTTAAATTATGAGCCTTTGTGTGGGGGACTACTTTTTTTTTTTTTTTTGAATAAAGTTGTGTAGATGGCGACAACCACCATCTATTCTTATCGTGCATAGGTTTTGGAATTTAATTTGATGATTATAATGAAGTTATAAGTTTTAACACATATAGGGTTATCTAGTTTATTTACTAAAAATAAAAAAAAGGTACTTTATTGAATGAATGAAGGAAAATATCATGAAATTTGGTTTGTTATCACATGTTTACTTTCGTGGATTATTATCTCACCACACGTGATATCGGCAAATGGAAAAGGGAAAATATAAAAGCCAAAAAAGAAAAACCTTGGTCATTTGCAAAGGGGAAAAAACTAGGTTTGGTACCACTTAGATGGGTCGGATTCATTATTCTTAAACAGATACTTTGAGATTGAGCTATAAGAATGAAGTAAAAATATGACACTTGTACTCGTGACATATTTTTATCAGTTACTATTTTTAAATGTTATGAAGTATTATGGTGAAAAGGACAAAAATTCTCCAAAGTCTAATCAGAGGTCATGAGAATAAAAAAAAGTCTACTAAGAAATATTTCCTCCTTTAATAGGCCTTACACAAGCAAAATTAGTGGTGATTTAGAAGAATGACCTTAAAGTTACGTGATCTTGAACTTTTGTTCTCGTTACAAAGTACTTCCTCCGTCCCTATTTAGTTGTCCACTTTAGAAATGGCACACATATTAAGATAACAATAATTAGCATAGTAAAATTATAACTTTACCCTTATTAATTATGGTTTCAAAAAGGATGAATTAAAACTTAGAAATTTTCAAGAAGTTTAAATGAGGGTATAATAGGAATTTTTTTTTGTCATTTCTTGATTTGTCAAAATGGACAAGTAAATAGGGACAACTAAAAGAGGAAATATGAACAAGTAAATAGGGACGAAGGGAGTATCAAGTTTAACAATTTGACTCATGAAGTAAGTAGGAGTCAAAAATTTAAGACCACAATTTTCAAGGTCATTAATATAACTTCCAACTGGATTAATAAGGGCCATGAAATAGGTACGAAACATCGAACAAGAATTTTTTTAAAAATCAATTAATACTTATTTGAAATTACCTTATAATTAATAGCTTGATTGTAAGACCAATATAGGACTCAAAAATATTTAACTATAAGTCGTACGTACTATACTTTTGAAGCAATAATTCACACATTAAATGAATTCCTTTCGTTTAATTAGTGAAACATGAAAATGTCATCAGTAAAAAATGTTGCTTTTCATATACGCTACTATTGGTTCATTTGCTAATTATATGTCCCAATAAGATTCATTTACCATATTTAAATATATTCCCTTTTACGCATATAATGCCACATAAACAATAAATATAAACAAAGAATCAATCCACCAGTGGGATTAAGCAGTTGAACTTTTCTGTGTCCTTAACACCCTCGAGTCAGCACTTAATTAAAAAAAAATACTTCTAATACAACGACAACAACAAATCTGACGTAATCTCATAAGTAAAATTTTGAAAAGGTAAAATATACGTAATTTTATCTCTATTTTTATGCGATATATAAACTATTTTCTATTGTCCTTCAAGAATTCTTTGCTTTTATTTAAATTTAAGATCGATAATATAAATGAGCTCACGATGATGTTAAAAGAGAAAAAACTTCTAATACGTTAATGCAAAATCCAAAGTATATGAAAATCGAACAACTTGTTGTCTTAGTAACCATTGGTTTTGGCAACCCACAAGAGTTGGTGAATTGGGGGTCCATTTTTTGGATTATTTCAATTTCTCTTTTAATTCGTGTAATGATTTGATTGGATTAATCTCATATTGCATTTTTAAATAAACTTTATAACTTCACAACAACATTCTCATGTCATGTCTTATATTTTATGTCTTAAAATAATAGTATAAATTTAATTAATTTAAAAAGCACTCCAGCTTGTCATGATGAGAGATTAGTTTATTAACGAGTTACTCGTGTTTTAGAGCTAGTAAAAGTTAGGTAAAGACACAATCAACAATGAAAAACTTTAAAATGAGAAATTTAATTAAAGGAAAAAAAAAGACAAAGTGTAAAATGTAACATTAGCTAGCACAACCTCAATTTAATCTCTTGAATAAGATAATTATACATTAATTCAATATGGTATTAGAACAAACACAAGTAATGAAAAATAATTTAGACGTACTTTGTCCAAAAAAAAAATTGTGTTGCATAGAGTCAGAGCTAGATTTAAAGCTAAAATTATTGAATTTTGTTAAGCATGTAAATGAAATTCTAGCTCTATCCTTGATACTCCTATTGTGCTTGCAGATTACATGATTAAAAAATTAAAAATGTATTCGTTCGGATGAGTTAATTAAATTTTTGGATGAGATATATATGATAACACAATTAAGAATAAATGGAGGGTTAGCAAAGCATCATGATCAAAGTTACATGTCATTGAAAAATCTCCCATGACATGTCATCAGATCCTTCATTAAATAACTAGAAGAAACAAGATATTGTGAATAAATTCCTATTTAATTTATTGCTGGCACCTATAAAAAATAACCAAGTCAGAGATTTAAATTAAATCATTAAAATATGAGAGAGAAAAAAATAAGAATTTTTATAGATGAATAAATGAACACATAATGACAAAAACCTAAGTCAGGCAATCGCATGAATGAAAAAAAGAAATATAAAAATGAAATAAATTGTTTTATTTTTCTGTTTGATAATGATATATATAACTCTATATAAGATGTAGCTTAGGAGTAATTGTAACATGTCGATTGAACTGTCTTTATTATTATTTGGCCCTACCATTTTTCATATAATAGCCAAATCAATCCCCACACAACCCACCGCCCTAAAAAAATTAAGGATGTGTTCGGTTCGGAGAAAATGTTTTTTTAAAATTAAGTGTGATATTAACTTATTTTCTTTATATTCAGTATGTAATTAAGTAGAAAATATTATTAGAAAAATATTTGTGGTAGTGGGGATGAAAGCTACAAGAGTGGAGGTGAAGATGAGGCGTGTTGGAGGGTGAAGAGTACACGATCAACATGAAACGACACTTATGAAACTTATTTTTTCAGAGAAAATATTTATCAAATGGCGAACACACCCTAAAAGTATTATTATTATATAACCGATGTTTATATTGATTAAATAATATTTATTATACTTTTATTCTACAATAATATATATCAACGACGACTCTTATAAAAATATTTAAATAATTTATCAACTAATCTTTTAAGATTCTCGATGATTACGATCTATTATAGTTATTATAGTTTAGGAGGGTTAAAAAACTTTTAGCCAACTTGCTAAAAAGGTTAAATTGAATAAAAAAGTGTCTTTAAAACGGCAATTTGTGCAAATCCCTGTATCACAAATTCATAAGGATAAACTTTAGGAATCACATAGTTTTAATATGAAATTACAATATATCCCTATTTAGTTTGTAATTATATTAATCCCTTAAAAAGTAACACAAACCGGATACATTAATATGTAGCTCGGATACACTATAACATAAACTGGATACATAATATGTAGCTCGGATACATTAAAAACTAACTCGAATACATTAAAAACTAGCTCGGATACATTATCAAATAAACCGGATACATAACATGTAGCTTGAATACATTAAAGAAATAAGAGATTTTAGAGATTTTTAGAAATAGAAGGGGATATTGGAAATAAGGGAAATATAAGACGTGTATTTCAGTAATTTTTCCAATTCATAATTATCACCACTAGCACCTCAATGGGCCCATCTATTGGGCCTAATGGGCCCAAAATAAAGCATGGACTATTTAAATGTTACGGGCAAATGGAATAAGAGTGTTTGATACTTATTGATAGATCAACGATGGAAATTAAAGCAGCCACTCCCACTTGCACTCCAAAAAATTATCTAATTATATATTATTATAAAATTTTATACTAAAGGTTTTTTTTTTTAATGTTATTTTAAAGTTTTAGTATGTCGTTTTCTATGAGAAGAGAAAAAAAATCAGAAAAGAAAAGATACAAAAAAGGTAAAGTGGAAAGATGATTTCCCTTTGCTTTTCTACTAAATTCTTTTGTTTTTGCTCTAATGGCAAACAGCATAAAAATGTATCATTTATTTATTTGGTCATGTTAAATTAATATATAGTTTGTTCGTCATATATTTGTATCTTTTTTTTTGTACGGAAGAATTGGATGTAAAATGACTTGTGTGATGTGTCCACATCTGTCTTTAATTATAAGTCAATAATGTGCATTTAGAGAAATCTAAGGGGGTGTTTGGTGCGAAGAAAAATGAGTTTCTTATTTATTTTCTTGTGTTCGGTAGATAAGCAAAAATTATTACTGTAAAAGTATTTTTATATAATTTAAAAGCGTCGATGTAAGATGCGACGGAGGACTTGTAGTATCGTCTGGTAAAAACGAAAGATCCCCTAACAATAATTTGAATGGAGGTTGACCACTGAGCCCACTTTAGCCAACATATACTATAAGAGATGGGGTCGTGGGGAGGTAGTAGTGCGAGGTGATAGAGGGTGAAGATAACGATGAGGTTTGTTGGAGGCCAGAGGGTGGAGGACACGATCTACAATGACGTCGTGAAATGTCATTAGTGAAGTTTGTTTTTATTTAACTTCTAGCTCGTTAGGGATGAAATTCCTAAGACTAAGACCGATAATGCCGTATACTACGACCAGAAAAAAGAATTGACCTCTAAAAAACTCATTTTTAAGGTATCCAATCCATGCGGCAAATCTGTTTGTGATGAAAAAAAATCAACAATAAATAAATAAAAAAAAAAGAATATAGAAAATCATTGAATTTGTTATGGTATAAGCACATTGGATGGTTGTAAATTTTTACCTAATCTTATTATTATCTGTTTATATTTGAAAGTTAAAATATTTGAACACCCGTAGCTTCTAATGCTAGGTAATGTGAGTACGTCATGCATGCACATTAACCATAATGACAATATGACATGTTATTTAGTACTATAATAATATCATTATGAATGAAATGAATAAAATAATCACATGGAAGTAAAAGAAATTAATAATTATATTAGTGCTGTCAAATTTTGTTTTGCCAATATATTAGTTGTAGGTATGGTCTATAGGTGTGATTTATTACATACAATGGGAAGGAATCATTGAATTACCCACACTTATTCTCACATTTAAGTATTGAAAAACTTAGCAAATGTATCCTCCGGTCGTCTAGTTTATCAATATAATTAAAATTACATTACTTATAATACATTTTGGTTGTATATGTTGTGTACATATATAAATATTATATATATATTAGAGAAAAATATTGAAAATATTATTAAACTTGACGAGAATTATTAATTTCGTCCCTACACTGTTGACAATCTTTAGAACACCCATTTACTTGACTAACTAAACTTAAATACAACTCTAATCTTGCCACATGAATTAAATACAACCCTAAATTCTCGTTAAGTTTAGGGGAATTTTCGGACACTTTTCTCGGTATTTCATTAAGAACCTCATTTCTCCTATAAGAGTTTTGAGACCACTTGTTATGTCATGTGGTAGATCGGAGGTGCATTTAAGTTCAATTAGTCAAGTAGAGTGGTGTTTTTAAGGTTGCCAATAAGTCGGGGATGAAACTAATAATTTACGCCAAGTTTAGGGGTGCTTTCAATACTTTTCTCTATATAATATTACTATACATTGTGTACATATTTTATAAATTAGATGGTCCAAAATATTGAATTGTAATTCCTCAAGTATTTAACTAAAGTGAAAATTTCATATATGACATTTATTAGACTAATATTTTCAAGTTATAGCAGTAGAATAAAACTTTCGAGTTGTAACAATAAAAAAATTCAGGTTATAACATTTTATTAAAAAAACGTTTTTTTAATTAATTGTAAAAATCTGTTTTAAAAAAAAAAAGATAAAAAAGGAAAATAAATCGATTTTGAAGAAAAAAAAATAAAAAAACGGAAATAGGTTATTAATTAAATTTGAATTGATTGATGATAATTATTAATTAGCATAAATTTAGGAGATTCAAACTAATTAGGAATATTTGTTTTCCTTAATTCACTCTAATATGTTAAAATTAATTAAACAGTCTTATTTTATCCATTTTCTTCAACGTTTCTCTCTTTGTGTTTTTTTTCCATAATTGTTGTCACTGACGAGTAAATCAAGTTTTTTTTTTTTGAATTTTTTTGATTTGGAATATTTTTTTGTGTTAGAATATGAATTTGGATGCCAAAGGTGTACAATTTGGATACCAATTATAAGTCAGAGTTAGTTCATGAACTCTAAATTAGTAGTATGATTTCTTTCTAGTTAATAAGACATTGTAAAATCATAAACTCTAAATGTTGAATCCAATTTGTATGCATTTTGTATATAACTGTTATCTCGAGAATTATTATAGTCAATGTGTAATTTATCTTTAGAATGGTGTATCCATTTGGAATGCAGTCTGTATATAACTAGTATCTTGCGATTACAATAGTCCATTTGTAATTCATATGTAGTTGGTATCTTTTTGGAATAAAACAGTGGATATTATATATATCAAATACTTAAAGCTGTAACAAACACAAAAATATCGTTCAAAAGTTTAAAAAGACTTGTAATTCTAAAAAGTCTAAGGTGCAATCAACTATTTCAAATTTGATCTCCGTGATCTTGGTGTGGAATAATTGCTGGTATCCGGAGCATGTTCTTTTGCTATGCGGGGTCCACCAAATTTGCTAGCAACAGTGCCAATTACTTCACCCTCACTGGTCGCGCCATCATCATTCTTTGTTTTTCCATAATGACATATGATTGTGGCATACCTCTGATGATGGTACTTTGCATCGATATCAACATAACGCATATCAAAAACTCCATTACTGATGTATTCAACAAATAGACATGTGTACAAACCACAATCACTAAAAAATTGAAAGAAAATCATTTTATACCATTTTCATACCAATGTTAAAAATTTAAATACATTAATGAAGTAATTGAAAAAGAAATCTTCCTATTAGAAAAAATTCCAACTTCATATAAATATTAGTCATAATTCATACAAACAGAGTAATTTAACAATTCATACCATTTGCATACCAATTTAACAATTCATACCATTGGGCTACTGATATCAAATCAATTTCAAACCAATGTCAAAACACAATTCATACCATTTGCATACCAATATTATATTACATTTCATATAATATCCCAAAATCATATATTAAAGTCAGATTCATACAAATATTATTCACATTTCGTACAAGTTTCACCCAAACAAAAGTTTCGAAACAACAATAAGCATAATGTGATATTTTTAACAAGAAAATCACTAATTTGAATAATGTGAAAATAAATTAAATATAATACTTACCCTAACAACTTTTTTGCCTTTTCTGGATATTGGGATTTCTGATTCCTTTTTTTTTGTTCTTCTTGTTGATGGTTTTGAAGATTGAGCAACTTCTACATTTGTTGTTTTTTTTCTTTTTTATTTCACTAACAAAATCAGAATTCGAATCAAAAGGGATTTCTACAATTTTTCCCTTCCTCTTTTTTCCCTTTTGATTTGTCGGACTCACCCTTTTCTTTGCTTCATTTTTTTTCTCCTTTTGATCCTTCGACTGAGAGGAACCACACTTTGCAGAAATTTCAATATTTTTTTTTGTAGATCTCATTCCACCATTAAATCATATAAATGTGGAAGAGTTCTACTGATTTTCTTTTTGAATGAAGAAGACGAACGTTGAAGATGGTGAGAGAGAAAAAATTAGTTCTCTGTAAAAGAGAAATGTGGGGGTGGGGGTGGGGGTGGGGTTTGCGTGTGGGTAAAAGAGAAAGGTGGGGATTGCTGTGTGAAATCTGGAAAAAAATCCCTAAAATGGTGTAAGAGATAATGACAATTGATTCTCTAATATTAATGTTATTTCTCTTGCTTATTAATTATAATGTACTTATAAAAATAATAAGTAATTAATAAAATAAAATAAATAAAATTATAAATTAAAACTAATCTGTTAGTACTTGTAATTAAACTGTTATAAGTAGTAATATAAAAAAAGTACATCTAAAGGCTGTAATATTAAGCCTTAAATAAATATATGGGGTGATTTTTCCATATATATATATATATTTTCCATGGTTCTTCTTTTCTGTGTATATCAGCATTTTCTAAGAGAAATATCATTTAAGCTTCCCAAAAACCGTTGAAGCTGCGTCCTATCTGTAATAATATCAGGAAATTTTGACGCAAATTCAATAGATCTCTGTATAGAGGTTATCTTCCCTTAACAAATCAGATGACCTAAAAATTTGACTTCTATTTGGAAAAGACTCATTTTTGGTTTAGAAATTACCAAACCATTTTGTGTAACTATTTTCTTAAAAATAGCTAAGTGCTTAATATGCATTTCGAGAGTTTTTGAATAAACCAAAATATCATCAATATAGACAATGATAAAATCTAAATACGGATTAAAAATATCATTCATAATTTTTTGAAATTCATAGGGAAGTGTTAGTCTGATTCCAATCTCTTTCCTCTATCAAGACATCTTGAGGATTTCATAATGAAACGTGTTATGTGAAGTTTTGAGGTTATAAAAGAAAAAAAAAAAACTAAACGTGAATTTGACTTGTTATCAAGTAAAGTTTTAATAAGATCATTCGTTGATTGCGGAAAAACATATGAATAAATTTAATTTTAGAAAATTATATGATCTTTTTTACCTGATGTGCCATATAAATGAAAGTAAATAAGATTATGTATAAAAATATTTTTAAAAATTATTTTTTATTTCATCATGAAATAATATAAGTATTTCAAAACTAAATTTGAAGAAAAATAATTGATAATTAAAAATTATTCAATAAATAAAGGAATATGAATCATACATATTAAATGAAATTTATAATATAAATTTTTAGTATAAAATAATTTTACACTATCAAATCACAATTATTTATTATAACAAGTAATTTGTTTTATTTTTAAAATTGTTTGTAAGAATTTATTTGTAACTCTCTTTATGTGACTTCTATTTTATAAAATAGTAAAGTATATTACTTACATTAAATTTTACATCGATTAGGTGTATAAATTATAACTTCTTAATACAGTAAAACATCACAAAATTAATACTCAGTTAATTAATAATCTCTCTAAGGAAATAATTTTCTTCGTCCCTACTTGAGCCAATGGAAAAAATCACTCATTTCGATAAGATAATAAGATAATATATTTTTACAAGACTCCTATATAGATATATGGTCCCATTAATATTATAAATTAATAATTCTTTAATAGTTCAAATATATCTAAGAAAATTTAGTGAAATATGATTCTATTATGTATCACAAGGCGAGCTAAGTAGCGAAGGGCGATTCGCCGAGCTAGTTTGACGAGCCTGACTGATGTCGCCAAGTTCGTTATTAAGTGGATTTTGGGCCAAATTTGGGTAAGTATAAATAGCCCAAAGAATACAATTTTAAGTGGGTTCAAAAAGTTCGATTAGGGAGTTGGACTAGGAGTTGAAAGGAGAGAACATTTGTCTTTTGAAATAGCACTTTTCGAGTTATTTTAGCAATACTAAGTAAATTTTTGGAAATGTGGGACATGGAGAATATTTTTAAGATGAATGGGACGAGAATGTGTAGACAGAATTGAAGAGCCAATGTGCCAAATAGGAATTTTCATACCATTACCAACCGCTAGACCATCATTGTCGGGGTAAGTCTGTAAGTAGAGGTTAGCCATATCCGAGGTCACATGATGTACCAGGCAGGATTAACAATAGTTGAAGGAGAAGCAAGATGTGTTTGTTTGGGAGTTGACCGCGACATTGGATGCCTTGTTGGTGGAAAATCCTTTTCATTGAAGTGATTGTAGAAATTACGAGCATTATGATTAGTTTTACCACATATTTGACATTGCACACGACGCTTGGACGGATGATTATTAAATCGTGAGGAATGTGGATATTGTTGAGGTACCATAGATTGAGCATGATTTGGAAAAGTATGGGCTAAAAAATTAGAGAGCGGGGGCTGGCCAAGAATAGAAGACTGGTTTGTGTTGAGGGGTGGAGTGGGTTGAAGAAAGGTTGAACTTTTTATTAACATAGCATGATAAGAAGCAGAGCCAAATTGAGTGTTAATGGTAGTAGAGCGAAGTTCTTCAGCTAAGCATTCTTCTTCTTGAAGAAGGAGTCCAAACAGTTCTTCATGAGTGATATGCCCAGAACACATATTAAATGCAGCCTTGAAAATTCCATATGAAGAATCGAGGCCATTAAGAACAAAGGAGATAAAGTCAACATCTTTTACAAAGTATAAACTTTCTGTTAGAGAATCGGCAATTGCACGTTCTTCTCAAAATACTCTAGGATGAATAGATAGCCTTTAGAAAGGTTTTGAAGTTGAGTTTTTAATTGCATGACTCGAGCATGCGTCTATGACTGAAACATACACTCTATTTTGGTCCAAGCATCATGGGAGGAGGTGGCTCGAGTTAAGTGACCAATAAGAGGATCACAAATTATTTGATGAAGCCAAACGAGAATAAGAAGATCACTGCATCGCCATTTCTCATAGGCAGGGTTAAAAATAATTTCTGATTGTGATTGGGTGGTAGAGGAATCTGTATTGGTAGTGACTGAAGTTGGGGTGCCAGTAATGATTTTGGAGGAGGATTAAAACCAAGAATAAAGGAGTCAGGAGAAAAAACTTTGAGTATGTCCAGGGTATTTTCTTTCCAAAGGGAATAGTTGTGTATGTCGAGTTTGAGAGAAAGGCTTGATAGTTGGATAATGGAGGAAGAACTGGACTGTTTTGCAAGAGGCAGTAGGTTGCCGGAATTATGAGAAATGGCCATAGGATCGAAGGGCAAATATGATACCATATAAAGAATAAGAATAAGAAACTTTTGAGAAAATAAGAGCAAATAGTTGTTCTGCCGTATTGTTTTGTATTTATAGATTTTGTACATATTGACGATAAGTATAAGAGTTGTAATCTAATACCTATTTTGTTACAAAGAATAAGCTACGATAATTGAATTTTAAATAAACTACAATATTTGAATTCAAATAGGGGATGGACTCTAATAACTCACAAATCAGACACAATTTTCGCCAGGACATGTCACGACCCAGACCGTCGTGATTGGCACCCACACTAACCCTCCGGTGGGAGAACCACTACTACAACTCAAACCATGCAACTAAACTAAAACTAAGACATTTAAGTTACGGAAGCAAGTTAAATACTAAGGAAATAAATAGGGAGTTCCCATAAACTCCAATAAAAGTCTAACAAAACTAAACAATGTGGAAGAACAACCTAGAACCTGAAAGTCAATGTACCAAAACATCTAACAATGAACCAAGTCTAAACAAGAAGAGATGCAACCCCTAACTAATGTACTAATAACTAATAGAACATAGTCTAAGTCCGGAAATGGTAGACATAGACGAAAGAGAACCCATGGCGGCCCGGAAGAATTAGCTCACCCTTGAATTCGAACGATCACTGATCTCCTAAGCGAGGTCTGTCAATAGCCGCTTGAAGATGCCCTGTACTCAACAAAAATAAGAGCAAGTGCAGTATCAGTACACAACCACAATGTACTGGTAGGATCACACGCTATCCCACTAAGTGCAACATAAGCAAGTCAAGACAACATTATAATAACACATGCATATATAGAAACATATACAATATTATCAACATTTACGAACAACTTCACATTTTATATCAAATCATTGGTCCTCTCATGGAACCCAAACCCAAACAGTTAGCATACCAGAACGTGGTATCCGATCCCATAATTATACCGGAACGTGGCAACCGATCTCATAGTTATGCCGGAATGTGGCAATCCATCCAAGTTAGTAATGCCGGAACATGGCAACCGATCCATTCAACACACCACAATCACAATCAAAAGAATATCATCAAGATCATACATTTAAGTCATGATTTCATGGCGATCATCATTCATCTATCTCATTTACAACAAGTGTGTTCAACATTGCAACATTCATACATATACAAGTATCATAATGAAGCAAAAACAAACATACATCACACAATCATAGAATCATAACCATCACCTACCTCGAAACAAGCTTGAAACTCTAAGAAACTTGATCCTTCCCTTTCCGGATTCGTTCCACTTGATCTTGGTCTACAAACAATCAATATAATACGGGAATCAATAAACAATCACTAATTACTCGAATTACTAACAATTCTATGAACCTTATCTAGATCAAACCCATGATCCCAATTATCCAAATTAGGGTTGTTTCCACCATAGAATCTATAACAAAACCCTCCCCCATCAATATTCACCCATTCTATTACGTTTTACGAATCAAAAAATAGATCCGGGGAGTGAAAACCTTACCTTTAGCCTCAAGAATGGTGAAAAATGAGTAGGAGTCACCTGGGGTTCGTTCCTTAGCTCTAAAAATCGAAAAGCGCCAAATAAGGTCGTTTATGGGTTTATTAACGACCTTAAGTCGCGTCGAGCCCACCACAACGGCCGTTACCCCGTTGTAGCTGCCTCGCCAGAGCGGCAAAACCCAGCGCCAAAATGGGTTACGCGAGACAGGGAGCTAATTAAAGAATTCCAAAATCCCCATTTCACAACACACCTCTAACCCATGACATACAGAAAATACCCCTTACGCTAAGATCAATTTTGAGAGTTCTACTAGCTCGAATTCAATTCTGTAAAGTCGTACGGATTTCTTAACGAGTTTTCTAACCACTCATGTAATCAAAATCATAAATGATTCACCTGATTGTTACCAGATTTCCCTACACCTCAAAGACTCCAATTTCGTCCAAATCTGGACTAGGTTGGGAAAATCTAAATACTACGAAAAAGTTTTCCAGCCCCAAATTTCCCCTCATTGGCTTTTCTATAACAACGGGAACATGTCGTTACAATAGATACCAATTTACCCATCACTCGTCCCCGAGTGACAAAACTTAGGAAAATAGGCTAAGGAAGGGATGTAGTAGTACCTGAATCGATGAACAATTGGGGATACTTATCTCGCATGTCCCTCTCGGTTTCCCAAGTAGCTTTCTCAACTGGACGATGCTTCCATTGAACTTTCACGGACTTAATCTCCTTGGTCCTCAACTTACGCACATCACGATCAAGAATTACAATCGGTTCCTCTTCATATTGGAGGTCTTTGTCTAACACAATTGAGTCCCACTTAATGATATAATCCCCGTCACCATGATACCTCTTCAACATGGATACATGAAATACCGGATGAACACCCGATAGATTAGGAGGTAAAGCCAATCTATACGCTACCGATCCCACACATTCAAGAATCTCAAATGGACCAATGTATCTAGGACTTAGCTTATCTTTCTTACCAAATCTCATCACCCCTTTCATGGGTGATACCTTAAGAAGAATATTCTCACCGGTTTGAAACGCCATGTCTCTTACCTTATGATCTGCATACTTCTTCTGTCTACTCTGGGCTGCTAAAAGCTTAGCTTGAATACTCCTCACCTTATCTTGAGCATCTTTCACTAAATCTATCTCCAAAGGTTTCACATCTCCAGCCTCAAACCATCCTATGGGTGACCTACATCCTCTCCGATAGAGTGCCTCAAATGGTTCCATATCTATGCTGGAGTGATAACTATTATTATAGGAGAACTCACACAAAGGTATGAATGGATCCCAATGCCCTCCAAAGTCAAGCACACATTCCCTCAATATGTTTTCTAACACTTGAATAGTCTTCTCTGACTGCCGCAGTCTGTGGATGGAAGGTCGTACTAAAAGTGAGTTGTGTACCCAATTCATCATGCAATTTCCTCTAAAATTTGGATATGAATTGGGTACCACGGTCTGAGATGATAGAGAGGGGTACCCCATGCAATCTCACTATCTCTTTCACATAAACTTTAGCCAATTGTTCAGCATTATAATCTATTATTACCGTAATAAAATGGGCTGACTTGGTCAATCTATCAACCACTACCCAAATAGAATCAAACTTCCCCAAAGACTTGGGAAGACCAACCACAAAATCCATAGCTATTCTTTCCCACTTTCTTTCCGGAATTGGCATTCTTTAAAGTAAACCTGCAGGTCTTTGATGTTCATACTTCACTTGTTGACAATTTTGACACTTCACCACAAACTGCGCTATGTCTTTCTTCATGCCCGGCCACCAATAAATTCGCTTCAGATCTCTATACATCTTGGTCACACCCGGATGAATAAAATATCGCGAACCATGAGACTCTGCCAATAATTTCTCAATGAAGTCATCTACTCTAGGAACACATATTCTCCCTTTAAAATTGAGTACTCCATCCGCATCAAGAGTGGTCTCTTGTGCCTTACCAATCGCAGTCTTCTT
>JAJOOO010001150.1:0-35923 GCA_029582685.1 Solanum piurae | reverse complement strand
TTTGAGAAAAACTCTTATGACAAGGGTGACCACTGACAACCATTTGAAGACAGACTTGGGCCCACATTTTTAGACGGTACATAAGATTTATTCAACTTTTTCAATGAGTAGAAACCACGTGGCCATTTCAGCTTACTGTAACTTTAATGATTTTTTTTTCCAGAAATTTAACATTTTTTCTGCATATTGTACAACTTCTTGAAGCTGGAATTTTTATTAATTTACAGAACTATCCTTGGTCGTCCTCTTCATCACATTTCTAATAGAAATAGAAATATATATATCTATTATGTTATGTTTTTGCTAATACGGAATGTTGTGTCTAGTGTATATATTTATATATATAATAGCCTTTTATATGAAATTAATTGTTTTTCGTAAATATGATGAATATAAATTATTTATGAATTTGAGAAGGAATAACAAAATACAACAATTGAGTAGATTGGATGTTACACTACTTTAAGAAAAATAAAAAAGGTACTCTATATGATTTTTGAATGTTATTAACTTATTACTCTCTCCATTCCATATTAATTTAATATTTGAGGCATATTTCATTTTTTACATTAACTTAATTGTTCAATTTTCAAGACTACCTTTAGAATATTCTTCCAATTTTACCCTTCATTAGTTAGTATTGGAATTAGTGATTAATTAATATTTAGTTATTTTAATTATAAAATTGACAATAATTAATAAGGATAAAAATGAAAAACTATATTCAATTTATGTCTTAATCTACTTTTCTTAAAGGGTGTGAAACACTTCAAAAATTAAATTAATATGGGGTGAAAGGAGTAGTATATTAAAAAAAGTAAGAAAACTACGGTGATAACTTTGAAGACAATAATGGGCCCTACATTTATAGAAGTCCATGTAATTTGTTTTACTCTTCCAATGTGTGGATAGCCATGTGGCCTCAAGAATATGCTAGAATTTGGGTGGTTTTTCTGGAATTTCAGTACTTCCCATGCACGAAGTATTGCTATTAAGCTATACATTTTGTTTATTTACGGATTTACCCTTGGTCGTCCTCCTCTTTCATGTTTTTATATAATAGAAATAATAGAAATTTTAAAGAGAAACATGATAATTCACCATCATACTAATAATGAAGGGACAAAATTAAATGTATTGAATAAAATTTCATCATTGATATCAAAAGTCAAAATTATATTGTATTAATAAACAAAAACACACTCTAAAGAACAAGGTAAATGAAAACGAACTACATTATGTATGAGTAGAATAATAAAACATAATTACTTGTAATAAATTAACAATAACAAAAAGGATGATGACTAGGGGTGGGCATGATATGATATGGTATAGTATTTGAAACTCTGCTACCATAATTTTGATATTCAATTTTTAAAACTATTTTACCATTACCATAACAATTTTTTTCGATATGAAGTTTGATTTCGGTATTTTTGTGGTATGGTAAATCAGTAACCATAGTTTGTTCAATTTTGATTAATATATACTGGTATAATAGAGTATTATGACTTCGATAAATCAAGAAAAGTCTCAATTGTATGTATCAAACACATTACACATGTAGACATATGTATTCAAAAGAAAGTACAAACAACTCATTTTGTTAGTCAATTACATTTAAAATATATTTCAATCAAAATAGAGTAGTCACTCTTCAATTTCTGAACATTTAGTTTATACTAATAATATGTTGCATATTTGTTAGTATTTTAATAATACATGCTATTTATGTAACTATAAACTTCGGTATGCTATTCGATATTTCGGTATGTCATTTTTAAATACCAAATACCATACCAAAAATAAATAAAATGTATATCATATACCATACCAAATACCATAATACCAAAATCACAGTATAAAAAAATTCGATATTGTATGATAATTCGGTATGTACCATACTATGCCCATCAGGGGCGGACCCACGTGGGTTCCAGGGGTTCACCCGAACATCCTCGATAAAAATTACACTATATATATTTAAGGTAATTTTTTTTATAATTATGTATATATATTAATTTTGAACCCCCTCATGAATGAGAAGAAAACTATAATGCAGTGGCAGGTCCCCATTAAGTTAACTTTCACATTTAGAGTTCGAATCTCGATGTGAATGTTTCATTTTTTAAGCTTTCTTTTTATTTAGTTACAGTTCCTAACTTTCACATCTTTTCAAGCAATGAAACATCGTCGAATAGTATTGTAAACGTGCTTGAGAAGTATTAGGACCGATCTCTCTTTGGAGTTTAATTTGTAGTTGACATTGTGAAGGGTTAATTTTTTTTGTTCTACTTAGCACCATTTTTTGCTCTATTTAGCATTCTAGTTCTAGATTGACATATTGTAAAGGAGTAACTTTTTGTTTTTACTGTAATCACTCATGTTAGTTTCAGGTCTCTTGTAACGAAACTAACTTTTTGTATATAAACCATATACTATTATTTCCTTGAAATTTTGTTTTGTTGACTTATTATACGTTTATATTTTTATTTTTCAAATCCCTGAACGAAAATTCTGGATTCGTTACTGATGTCCACCCCTAATGATGAGAAAGCATAAAAAAATGACAACTTGAAAGTTGTGATAGAATTTCTTTTTGAATATCATCTACCAAGAGGCTCTATAACACCATAATTTTGACCCTTAATCAATATTACAATGTAAATGTTTATTTCATAATCTATTTTCATACAGGAAATTATTATATTGTCAAAATATATTTGCACCTAAATTAGTAGCACAAAGTTAATGTTTATTAGGACTCTATTTTTACGTAAATATTTAGAGTTTTTCAATTAATTAAAAGACTTATTGTCTATGAAATTTGTTATCGCATACAATATTTCGATATCATAGTGCACATGCCTTCGGCATATCCCTCATATTAATAAAAAAAGATTTTTTAAAATAACATAATAATATTAAAAAATATTTAATACAATATAAGAATTAAAAAGAAAAATATAAATTCCAAATTGATAAATGATCATGTGTAAAAGTTATGAATATTAACAGTCTTATTTTAATCTTTAATAAATAATTTGAATAATAATAAGTTTTATACACATTCTGATCTTATTATTACCCTTTTTAACTTGGACTTTCCAAGCAACTTGAGATATGAATCAAAGTACTCTTTGTTGAATATTAATTAAAGGATTAGAGTTTTCCAATTGATCTCTTATTTTCCTTTTTTATTTGTTGAGATAATTACACTCTTGTACAATTAGTCATAGATTTACTTTACATAATTTAGTTAAGATTTTTAATGCTTATCTGAATTAGCCCAAAGGAGGAGTTTAGGGGTCTTAGAGGACTGCTATGGAGTCACAACCCTTTCTCGATCTAAAAAAAATTCAAACTCAAAGACAAATGATAGATCTTGATGAGACGAATCCAATGCAACAAGAATCGTCTTAAAATTTCATCCACAACTCCAAAAAATCTCACATTACAAATGTGATTATTGTAGAGAAATTCTAAGAGCAAGTGTTAGTCATTTTCAAAATATTTCCCAATCAAATTCTATTGTGACTGATGATATCTCACCTATTGGGGTTGATAGGTCATCACTAGATCTACTTCTCCACAAATTTTCAGAAGATTCCATCTTGCCGTTTGGAGAAACCAACGGGCAAAATTTGATGAAATTTTATTTTATATAATAGTGTATAAAATTGTATATCAATGTATAAATATCTCTTATAGTTTCATATAATATTATACATTGGTGTATAATTAATGAATTCTGCAACCTCAGTATTCAGCTATATTACTTCATTACAAGTTAGGTCCAGTTCGTGGTCATCGAGTAACACCACAACTCTCTTTCACTATATCCATGAAGAACGACCTTAAAGTCAACCTCAAACGTCATGATCTTAGTGACTTTGATATAATATAATAGTTTGAAAGTTTAGTAACTATACAGTTATATTGTCTCGTGTATATAGTTAAAGATTTCTATAATGCACTAACCATAATGTGTGTTGAGGAATTGAATTTATCCCATTTTCTTAAGCTCAAAACCAATTTGAGAAGAAATTATGTATATGCTCTTGGAAGGACTTCAGCTCACATTTTTGCAGCATATTTAATTACCTTTCAACTGAATTTCTCATCTAAGGCTGGTGGCGGATCCAAAAATTTTATTTAAGAAGTTGGATTTTTGAGGCAGTGTGATTTTTTTTTTTGGATTAAATTCACTATTTTAGCATTTAAAAAAAATAAATATATTTAATAGAAAGATTGAGCCTCCTAGTGGTTGAACCTGAATTTTTTTAAAAATAACATAAGCTAAAATAATATTTACAGTGAGATTCAAACCTAAACACAGGGGTTCATCTGAAAGGCACTATACCACTGCACTACATTTTATTTCTGCATGTAACGACCCTTCCCATCGTAATGGGTGAACTAATTGTGAAATAAATCGGGTGATCAAACCTTGGGTTGTTTAAAACAACATTTCTCCTTGATTTATTTGCTGTAATTCAATAATATAACCATGAAATTGATAGTTTTAGATGAATTAATGGTGGAAAAGCCCTGATTGGGTGGGATGATCATGATTTTGGCATGGAGTTTGGGATTAAGTTCTAATCCAGGTGTTTTTAGGCCATTTGAGTATGATTATATGTTATATTGATTGTGTGTAGACCAAGAACAAGTCAGTATCATAACAAGGAGAAAACTCAGGTACAATAGAGTATTGTGGGCTTGATGAGGTAGGTGATTACTGATTGTTTACAAGTTACGTAATGCATGTATGATGACTACTTCTATAGTACAACTTGTATGATGCGTGGTTAGGGAGATCAAGGAATGAATCTGAAATGATAACTTGTTGATAATCTCATGCTATGAAGGTGACCTATTTTCTTGTGTTTATAAGTGTAGTTGTATTTTATTGTGACTGTGATTGTGTGATGCGCGACGTTTGATTGGCTCGAGTACCACATCTAGTATGAGATATTCTTGGTTGGCTTGGATATATTATGCTTGATACATATTATCGATTGGTTTGAGTACCATGTCTGATACATGATATTATTGATTGGCTCGAATACCTACATGTTTGATTATTTTCTTGTGTGTTGGTTCCTTGAGTGAACCGGGCTTGTTTGTGGTCCCATTGGACATGCTTCGTGTAATTGTTAAGTCAGGATTGGTGACTAAGTTTTGTTGTATTGTGGACTTGGTTAATTTATGTGTTGTCTTGTTAGTACTATGTTCTAGTTATGTGTTTATATTCATATCTTTGAAGCTGATAGATAATCCTACTAGTACTATGTGGTTTTGTGTACTGGTATTGCACTTGCTCTTTCTTTATTGAGTACAAGACATATTGAGGTGGCTGCTACACGACCTCAGTTGTAAAACACATATTATATGAATGCAAGGGTGAGCTACTTCCTATGGGATACCGTGAATTCATCTTTTACTCTTAATCATCTGTTCAAACTTAAACTCTTTAGTTCTTTGATTTTGGGGTGACATCTCCATATTGTAAACTACGTAGAATTTTGATACACGCCTTTTAGGTCCTAGGAGAAGTATATTTTACAAGGGTGTTTGACAATGATTTTTCAATATGAAACTTTATTTTATTGCTTAAACTATTAATTTAGTGCAATGACTCAGAAGGTCATTTTTAAATTTTTTTCATAAAATTATTGTTTTACCTCCCCCGAGGGTTTTGCCCGAGTCATTTTTTGTTGGTTTGTGAAATTGATTTCAAGTTTTGAGTAAAAATCTGTGACTAGTGGAATTTTAGAGTTTTGAAAGACTTAAGTTATCAAAAAGTAGTTTTTGGTGTCTTTTGGAGTTTCAAGTTTTGAAATAGAATTTTGTCGATTCCATCAGTCTCAGAATATTGAAATTTGTCTAAGAGAGTCGTCGATTTTAGATTCGGAGTCTTTTCATGGATTTGAGCTCCTAAGTTGGAAATGATTGAGATTTTAGCCTATGGGTTGACTTTGGTGAACATTTAAGGTTCGGATGTTCGGATTGGATTTCCGATGGTTCTGTTGGATTTAAGGAATGATTTTAGGCCCGGGGGGGGGGGGTCTTGGTTGAATTTTCAAATGCACCAAGCTTGAATTAGCCTTTTTAGGCATTATATTTGTTTATTTTGACTTTCATCATTTTCGGATCAAGGAAACCTCAGAATCATACTTCGATGGTTATAGTAAGTCTGGAGCGTCAAGTTTAGTCAAGTAGTATGTCTGATTTGTGTGTACGGAGTTTTGAAATAATCTCGAAGATCATTTTTGTGAATTTTGTGCCATATGTGATTTTATGTTGCTGATATCTGATGACCCCTGCATTTGTGGAGAGACTCCCGCGTTCGCGGAGGTTGGAGGTTTGACCACTGCATTCATGGAAGGTCAGGATTGCTGACCTCCGCGTTCGCGGAGAAGCTTCTGCTTTCGTTGAGCATTTAATTGACTAGGGTTCACGTTCGCGGATAGGGTCTGCGTTCACAGAGCTCTCAAGTATCTTATTTGCCAAAGTCGGGATTTCAACCCCATTTCCACTATTTTGAGTTTTCAAGCTCGGTATTGGTGATTTCAAAGTGGGTTTTCAAGAAACTTCGATTGGGTAACAAATTTGAACTCTTTTCAATTGTTATTCCTTGATTATTGCAAGATTATATCACCTAAATTGCTATTTTAAATTTAAACCTTGGGTTTTTTTTCTTTCAAGAACTTGAGTTTTAAGAAGAAATAACGATTTTGGGTGAAATACAACTCCTTTTTTGAAATAGTTTTCACCAATGGATTCCAAATGCTTTGGGTGTCATATCTAAGTAACAATTTTTAGATTCAAACCTTATTTTTGGAATTGAGTTTTTGAGTCGATTTAACCCCCTTTTTCAAATTGCTTGATATGAGTGTTGTTAGTTTTGAAATCTCATTGTGAATACTTATTTGACTAGATTGTGTTGATTTGGATATCGTTCGGAAAGGAAAATCTCAAGTCTAAGATTGATTTTGATTAATTAAGACAAGTGAACTTCTAAACCTTGTAGAATTTAGAATCCTCCTTGTTGTATGTATTGGGGAGTAATGAGAATAATGTGATGAGGTTAATTTCTCAAATTATAAAGAGGATTAATGAAAAAGACAACGTGTTGATAATTTTGTATCGAATAGTGTGAATTGCCTTGAGTGTTGATATTAAATTAGTGGTTGATAAAATGCTTGATAGTGTTGTTGTGGATGCGAATTACTTGAACTTGCCACTTTATCATTATTGTATGAACATGCCTATTTGCATCGGTTTTGGAATACTGTAATGAGATGTAGTGTAATTATGTAGAGGTCAGTTCTGGCGAGTGTTATTGATACTGTTTACATCCCTACTCTATTCAAATAGGACGAAACGTCGTGGTGACTCGAAAAATAATGAATTAATTCAATTTTAGAAGTATTTAAAGAATAAACAAATTTTAAAGGAGCTGCCACCTAATTTTAGGAAAAAACTAGAAAATCAATTAAATGATCTACGAAACCAATCGATTTTAGGTAAGGGGTTCAAGTTATTTAGAAGAAAAGGTATTAGGCATCCTTCAAAATCCACAATTGTGGGTCCCAACTGAATTCATTTTTTTCAAATTGAGGAGAAGATAAAGTAGTATACGAGTATAACAAACATGTAATATACACAAGTAATGAAATAAAACAATAATATCAAAACAGTCTAAGGTTTGCATAACATCGATAATATACATAATTAAACATATTCGAACTCCATTGGAATAGCTTCAATGGGAAGCGACTCCGGGGTACCTGTAAAGACACTTAGTAAAAGTATTAGTTATAAATAAATATGAATAAAAATAAATGAAATAAATAACAACTTAAAATAAAAATCCGCCTTATTAACATGGGAGGCCTTGGAAATTGACGGTAATTTCTTCATCGGCCGATTTTAACATATAACAAATATAAACTTAAACTAAATTTCCGTCTTTTAACATTGGGAAGGCCTCGAAAACCGACGGAGAGATTTTCTCATTGGCCATTTTAACTTGAAAACTAACAAAGTACTATCTATAATCAAATGCAGCAAATAGTTGATGGAAAAGTTAATCACTACATCCGATCAATTATAAACAAAAATAAAAAAAAGAAATCAAACTAGCAAACATTAATAACAATAGAATAGTAATAGAAATTTAAAAGCAAACACATAACTCATATATATCAAAATAAATATTAGCAAGCATAATAACAAATGACTGAACAATATTGAACAAAAACAGAACTAAAATAACAGGAAAAATAATAATCTAATAACATCAAAGGTTGTGAAAGAAAGCATCTAAACACAAAATAATGATAAAATAGCAACAATGAATAAGAAACTAATAAAGCAATCACAAAGAGATATTAACAAATAAAATGGAAAGTTACCAAAAATAAAATATATAAGTAAAGAAAATAACCACATCACCTAAACAATTGAGGAACATGCAAAATTAATTCACCTAATAGCAACAAAAATAGAAGAACTAGAGATAGTATGATTGGGAAAAATTAATTACTAAAATATTAGAGCAAATGAATCCGTAAATGGAATTTATAATAGTGCTTAAATGGAGGAGCAATGATATAAATAAAAAAATAAAAAAAATATCCGTATGAATTAGTGTAATACAAAAAAAAACTTAGTAACATAACAGAGCATCAAGAAAAAGACAACTAGAAACATAACAAAAATAGTGCAAATAATCACAGAAATATACAATACAAACCCACAAACGTAAAATTAGTCTATAAGCAAGAAAAATAAGAAATCAAAGTATAGTAGAATATTACCCAATAACTGAGTCACTGGAGCAAGTAAGTTCCAGCCAGATTTAATTGTTCTGAGCTTTTCACTGTTCGCCAAGCTTCATCGGAGATGGAATTTTAGCGGTCGTGTGGTGTTGTTCTGACTTACAGTCACTTTTTTTCCCGAACTCTCTGATGTGGAGGTGGCTGAAACAAGGAAATGGGTGTTGTTTAGTGGCTCTTTGCTGGAAAACGATTGGGGTTTTGGGATGGTTCGTTGGAGTGAAGAAGAGGAAAATGAAAACGGTGGTGGGATGATGGTGGCTTGCTTGCTGTTGTTGACCAGTTTGGAGTGAGATTTGATGGTTTTGGGTCAGGGTTTTGGTCGGGGTTCGCCGGAGCTTGCTGGTTGTTGCGTGGGTTGTTGCTCTGGTGGTTCGCGGTGGAGCTCAAGCTCGCGATAGAGAGGGTCTGATCGGAACTTGGTTATTCGGAGGAGAAAAATGAAAAAAAGGGCTAGTGTTGCCGGGTTTGTCGGAGAAATATTGGGGTTTTGGGTCTTTGGGGTGGTGAACTGGTGGGTGGAGCAATGGTGTTGGTTCTCCGGTTTGGATTTGCTGGAGAAAAAGAGTGAATGAGTTTTGGGTTGTGGCGGCCAAGGGAGGAAAAAATTAGGGTTTTTGCCATTTAGGAAATTCTTACCTCCTAAAAAATAATTCACCACCCTCCACTCAATGCCTACGAAATAAGTTAAATAGAAAATAAAAAATCACCTATAGTACAATACCATTATATAAAATTCATGGGCCGAAATCACTAGCTAATAAAATATCTGTGGATGAAATCTTATTCATATTCAAATGGATTTTTAGACTGTGCAAAATATCAAAATAAATATTAACAAATGTAACAAATAAAATGAATATTAAAAAAATAAATAATGAACGTAACTAATGACATGTAAAAATGCAATTTTAAGATTAACAGATAAAAGAAAAATACTAAATTTTGATAAATAAAGATAGTATTGATAAACTTATTTAAAATTATAAAAAATTATTTTGCACTATTAAATAAATAAAACTTTAAAGTTACGAATTTTGAAAATGTTAGGATAAAATTGGGTGTCAACAGCTGTCCCTTTCGTTGGATATGATTGATGAAAGAAATCGTGGACAACAAAAATTGACAGACCCGATTTTGGCCGAACACATGACCTTTATATAAAAGTGCGGTTGGAATGTGGTGGAAGTCGATCCCGAACTTGCCTCCAAAAGGTTCCACGCTGTGTTGCGTCCTTGTTGAAGTAGTCTGCACCTGTAACTCAACTGAGAATGCATCCTATTGGATGTTTCTCAAAAAAACAAAGATGAAACTCATTAGTAGAGACAAAATTACAGGAAAAAAGGTAGCATCTCTTACGATACGACAAATGAAGATGATTCATTGGTAGGATAAAAATACATGTCCATCGGTAGGACGAATGAAGATGATGATCCATCGGTAGGATTTTTAATGTATGTCCATTGGTAGGACGAATGAAAGAAGATGATCCATCAGTAGGATTTTAAATGTATGTCCATCGGTAGGACGAATGAAAAAAAATGATCCATCGGTAGGATTTTGAATGTATGTCCATTGGTAGGACGAATGAAAAAAGATGATCCATTGATAGGATTTTGAATGTATGTCCATCGGTAGAACGAATGAAAAAAAGATGATCCATCGGTAGAATTTTGAATGTATGTCCATCGGTAGGACGAATGAAAAAAAGATGATCCATCGGTAGGATTTTGAATGTATGTCCATCGGTAGGACGGATAAAAATTCTTTCAATGCAAGTCTCCTCCGACTTGAAAGTGGAATAGATAGGGTGCACATTCTTCACCTTCGAATAGATGCGACTTAAATACAAATATCTTTCAACGCAAGTTTCCACCGACTTGAACGTTGAATAGATAGGGTGCACATCCTTCACCTCCGAATAGATGTGACTTAAATGCAAATATCTTTCAACGCAAGTTTCCACCAACTTGAAAGGTGCACATCCTTCACCTCCAAATAGATGCGACTTAAATGTAAATATCTTTCAACGCAAGTTTCCACCGACTTGAACGTTGAAAAAATATGGTGCGCATCCTTCACCTCCGAATAGATGTGACTTAAATGCAATGGCCTTCTCGGCGAATGAAAATGCAATGGCCCTCTTGGCCAATGAAAAATGCAATGGCCCTCTTGGCAAATGAAAAATGCAATGGCCCACTCGGGAAATAAAAAAAATGCAATGACTCAATGATTGTCCACTGTAATGAGGTGGATGACTCGATGATTGTCCAACTGTAACTAGGTGGATGACTCGATAATAGTCAAACTGTAACGAGGTGGATGACTCGATGATTGTCCAACTGTAACGAGATGGATGGCTCGATGATTGTCTTGAAAGTGTCATCACCTCAATGCTTTCACCTGTTCATGTACTTGAAAAGGAATAATTAGTAGACACAATGTCACCTTAATTAGCGACTTAGTCAAGAAACCTTTGAGAAATGATTCTTTAAAAGAGAATGTGTACAAAATGCCTGATCACTTTGACATATGTGAGCAACCAACATTTTACTCTTGACCATTTTTTGTGACTCATGTCTTATTGGGGATTTGTACGAGGAGTTGTTGGCTCGCCATGACAATGCTGGAGATTTGCAAGTTGACTTTGAACTTCAAGCGATGATGGATCATTCGAAGTTGACTATCAAGCTTCTGACAATACTTGGAATTTTTGAGGTCTTCTTAAAAAATTCTGTCCCAGTTATAACTTTTGGCAAATCTCAAAATGATCTCCAATATAGACTTGCTTGAGATAGCCCCGTTATTGTGAATTTTTGAGAATATCTCAAAAATCTGTCCTAGTTTTTATTACCAGGAGAAAAGAAAATCACACTGGGTATATGACCGAGCCGTCGTGACGCCTACATATCCTGTTGAACCAAGAATCAGGTCAAATGTAGTTCCAATCCTGCAGATGATGAATATTGCAAAGAATCTAAGACAAAATCATCAGTAGAAAATGCACAATATGAACATGATGAAATAGGAAAATAATATTTCCTGCGATATTCGAAGCCTAAAGACAAGATATATCATATTTTTGGGACGAACAACCCAATGAAGTAAAATAGTCGTCTCACACTGACAGATTAACTCAATGACACTTTTTACAATGAACAACTCAAAAAGGAAAGACAATTTTTTTTTAATGGAAAGAATAAAAAAAAACATGTTTTGGGAAATATTAAACAGGGGTGCTTGCCCCTTTTTTTTCTGAAATATAAATAATATAAAGAGACAGTCAAATGTTGACTACAATTGGTATCAGGAGTTAGGATCGTATGTAATTTTTTTTTCTAACTAAGATTGAATTCAAAGTAACTTCTACAGCTTCAAGTGGTAGCTCAAAGATACTTAAGTATCAACAAGATTTGTTCACCTTGCTTCAAACAAATGTTTTGAATTATATCAATCCTCATGTCTCAATTGCCCTCACAACAAGAAAAGTCTTATTTCACACATATTTGAAGCATATTATTTGAGGATATTTTTTTAAAGTGCACTTACACTCACACGAATGTTCAATGCATGCAACTGTGATACCATATGCTTGGCCCTCATGTAAATTTCCACTAATGTGAGAACATTTGGAATGAGATCATGTAGGACTTGTTATTGACTTGTAATGTGGGCATAGGGACGGGTAGGATATTTATTCGGAATAAGAGTGACTTAATTCCTCCTTGAGCGTAACACTGAATTTGTGCTTTTAATGATTGATACACCTTTGACGTTTGATCCTCTTCGTTGTCCCCCCCTTTTTTTGACTTCTTTTGAATCCTTATTTGTTGGAGCTTTACCGTTTTCACCCCTTTGTTTTGAAGTTTTCTGCTCTTTTGTTGGAGTTTTTTCCTTGTCGTCTTTCATTGACCTTGTAGGGGTGTTTTTGTCTTTCTTTATTTCTTTCCACGTTTTTTTTTTCAGAAGTAGTTTTTTTTTTGCTTCCTCGACTTTGGGAGACTTCATATCTTTGCCTTTTGCAACTTCAAACTTGAATCTTCTCTTGTAATTTGCACATCTTCGGTGCGCTCAAAAAGGTTGGGCCAAGAGAGAGATAGTGCATATAAGAACTCAGAAGGGTAATAGTTAAAATGTGGTTATCCAAAGAAAAGGTTTCAGGCTCAAAGTGGGGAAAACTAGGGATTAATGTCATTTGATAGGTTTTGAAAGGCACAATTGGATCAAAGAAGGTCTACAATCCTTTCCCAAACCAAACATAACTTAGGATTTCACCTCGATAAACATTCAAGACAAGTTCTAGATCAATAGTGCGATGCAATTAAATTTTGATCTGAAAGCTCACCACATAATGCACATGAAATCATGAGGTTGGCTTTATTCTTATCTTGAATTTTCAAGCATCACAAAAGTAGAAATGAGAGGTACCAAAAGAGTCTATAGTTTACCATAAAGTCAGTCCCCTCCATCATACCAAATATATTTACATGCTTCTAACTGCATTGGTCCTATTTGAGCTGAAGACACGACTCTTTTAATATGTATAAAATATTTTTTTAAAGAATGAATAAATACCGAACCCCAAAAGGGTTGCCTACATATCTCACCGAGATGAGAATCAAGTTTGCGTAGTTCGTTCAGATAAGGCATATAATAATTTAAAGATTCAGACAAACTCGGAGCAATTCCCCTTATGTCTAGTGCCACTGAAATCTATAGTTAGGAAATGTCTTTTGACTTTTTTGCTCCATTATGTTTTGTACCCACTTAATTGTTGATCTTTACATTGTTTGTTGAATATGGTCTCCCATTTTTATAACAATCACTTGTTGTTCTATTCTTTTCTGAATGTCTCTTGGAACTGTGTGTTCTCTCAATTGTCCACGAGAACTACACATTATTATGACCATCCCCAACTGTTGTCGGGGATGATTTTCTTTTAAAAACATGAGAAATGTGTGAAATCAGGTCTATCATGCAAAAATAGCAAAAATAAATGAGTGTTACCTCATAGTCAAAGATTCCCCTGATTTATCTTTTGATTGAGTATTAATGTCTTGTGAAATACAAATCAACTTTCGCGAGTCCCCTCCATTGTCGGTTTGAACGAGCTATAACCTTCAAGCTTTCAAAAACAACTCAAAAGGTAAAAGTGACTTGAAAATGACTTGATATTTATGTTTATGAAGCTCTTAAAAAAGTTTTGAAATAATAAACTATCATACAACATATTCACCTAAATCAAATATATCACATAATGTACAAACAATTAATGCATGTCTTATACAAATATGCCTCGAGTGTTGACTCATCTCAAGCAAATTGGCTAAATTCAAGGTTTTAGCTTCGCTCTACACTAGCTGACTAAGAGTGATTTAGACCAGACCCGGTTACCTGAGTCGAACAAACTACAGGTTGAAGTATAATAAACGATGTTGGATGACCACAAGTCAACTATTCATTTATCACTTCAAAAGAATTCGAATGTGCTTTTCTGAAGGACAGTTATGGATAGCCACGTAGCCGTCTTTGTCCTAATGCATTCTATTTGTCATTTGGCAGAAATTATGCCATGAAATGAAATGACAATATACATATAATTAAATGAATAATGAATAATGAATAAACAACAAGTACAATATATAAATAATCAACAAAATATTCAAAACATAAGGTATAACACGATAAAAAGAAATGCTCATCAGTTTGAAAAAATGAACTCATAATGGTTAGAACCTTTATATCCCCAGCGGAGTCACCATTCTGTTTACATCCCTACTCTATTCAAATAGAACGAAACGTTGTGGTGACTCGAAAAATAATGAATTAATTCAATTTTAAAAGAATTTTAAGAATAAACAAATTTTAAAGAAGTCGACACCTAATTTTAGAAAAAAACTAGGAAATCAATTAAATGATCTATGAAACCTATAGATTTTAGGTAAGGGGTTCAAGTTATTCCGAAGAAAAGATATTAATCATCCTTTGAAATCCACAACTGTGGGTCCCAACTGAATTCATTTTTTTCAAATTAAGGAGGAGATAAAGTAGTATACGAGTATAACAAACATGTAATATACACAAGTAATAAAATAAAACAATAATATCAAAACAACCTAAGGTTTTCCTAACATCAATAATATACATAATTAAACATATTCGAATTCCATTGGAATAACTTCAATGGGAAGCGACTCCGGGGTACCTGTAAAGACACTCAGTAAAAGTATTAGTTATAAATAAATATGAATAAAAATAAATGAAATAAATAACAACTTAAAATAACAATCCGCCTTATTAACATGGGAGGCCTTAAAAATCGACGGTAATTTCTTCATTGGTCAATTTTAACATATAACAAATATAAACTTAAACTAAATTTCCGTCTTTTAACATTGGAAAGGCCTCGAAAACCGACTGAGAGATTTTCTTATTGTCCATTTTAACTTGAAAACTAACAAAAGACTATCTATAATCAAATGCAACAAGCAAATGATAAGAAAATAATAATAACAATAGCTACTTAACAACAAATAGTTGCTGGAAAAGTTAATTACTACATACGATCAATTATAAACAAAATTAAAAATAAGAAATCAAACTAGCAAACATTAATAACAATAGAATAGTAATAGAAATTTAAAAGCAAACACATAACTCATATGTATCAAAATAAATATTAGCAAGCATAATAACAAATGACTGAGCAATATTGAACAATAACAGAAGTAAAATAACAGAAAAAATAATAATCTAATAACATCAAGGGTTGTGAAAGAAAGCATCTAAACACAAAATAATGATAAATAGCAACAGTGAATAAGAAACTAATAAAGTAATCACAAAGAGATATTGACAAATAAGATGGAAAGTTACCAAAAATAAAATAAATAAGCAAAGAAAATAACCACATCACCTAAAAAATTGAGGAACATGCAAAATTAATTCACTTAATAGCAACTAAAATAGAAGAACTAGAGATAGTATGATTGCCAAAAATTAATTACTAAAATATTAAAGCAAAAGAATCCGTAAATGGAATTTATAATAGTGCTTAAATGGAGGAGCAACGATATAAATAAAATAAATATCCGTATGAATTTGTGTAATACAAAAAAAAACTTAGTAACATAATAGAGCATCAAGAAAAAGACAACTAGAAACATAACAAAAATAGTGCAAATAATCACAGAAATACAATACAGATCCACAAAAACGTAAAATTAGTCTATAAGCAAGAAAAATAAGAAATCAAAGTATAGTAAAATATTACCCAATAACTGAGTTACTGGAGCAAATAAGTTCCAGCCATATTTAATTGTATTGAGATTTTCATTGTTCGCCAAGCTTCATCGGAGATGGAATTTTAGAGATCGTGTGGTGTTGTTCTGACTTACAATCACTTTTTAACCGAACTCAATGTGGACGTGGCTGAAACAAAGAAATGGGTGTCGTTCGATGACTTTTTGCTGGAAAACAATTGGGGTTTTGAGATGGTTCACCGAAGCGAAGAAGAGGAGAATGGAAATGGTGGTGGACTGGTGGTGTCTTGCTTGCTGTTGTTGACCAATTTGGAGTGAGATTTGATGGTTTTGGGTAAGGGTTTTGGTCGGGGTTCGTTGGAGATTGTTGGTTGTTGCGTGGGTTGTTTCGCTGGTGGTTCGCGGTGGAGCTCAAGCTCGCGATGGAGAGGGTATGATTGGAGCTTGGTTATTCGGAGGAGAAAAATGAAAAAAGGGCTAGTGTTGCCGGGTTTGTCGAAGAAATAGAGGGATTTTGGGTCTTTGGGGTGGTGAACTGGTGGGTGGAGCTATGGTGTTGGTTCTCCGGTTGGGTTTTTGCTGGAGAAGAAGAGTGAATGGGTTTTGGGTTGTGGCGGTCAAGGGAGGAAAAAATTAGGGTTTTTGCAATTTAGGAAATTCTTACCTCCTAAAAAATAATTCACCACCCTCCACTCAATGAGTACGAAATATGTTAAATAGAAAATCAAAAATCACCTATAGTACAATACCATTACATAAAATTCATGGGCCGAAATCACTAGCTAATAAATCTGTGGATGAAATCTTATTCACATTCGAATGGATTTTTAGACTGTGCAAAATATCAAAATAAATATTAACAAATGTAACAAATAAAATGAATATTAAAAAAAATATAATGAACGTACTAATGACATGTAAAAATACAATTTTAAGATTAACAGATAAAAGAAAAATCCTAAATTTTGATAAATAAGGATAGTTATTGATAAACTTATTTAAAATTATAAAAAATTTATTTTGCAGTATTAAATAAATAAAACTTAAAAGTTACGAATTTTGAAAATGTTAGGACAAAATTGGGTGTCAACAGATACCAAGGTCTATTTTGGTAGGTGTTATTGATACCGAGGTCTATTTCGGTAGGTGGTATTGATGCCGAGGTATGTTCTGACAAGTGATATTGAGGCCGAGGCTGCTTTCGGCAGATACATGGATCTTGGGTTTTCCCCACAGATCTCAATTCAAGAATGGTGATTGATGAACTTAATTATTGTGATTAATGAACTTGATACTTGTGATTGATGAACTTGATTATTGTGATTAATGAACTTGATACTTATAATTGATGAACTTGATTATTGTGATTGATAAACTTGATACTTGTGATTTGATGAACTGTAACTATTGGACTATGATTATGGAATCTTATGAATTGTATATCGTGAACTGCTAGGTTGGGCTTTGTAGTCGTGGTGGTTCGGTTGGAATGAAAGAAGTTCTCATATTCTAGTTTAGCCTTACTTGATGTTTAGTGGGTTGGTTGATAAGCACCGTATTCTTTGGTGCTCATTCTTTGTTTCTACACTTGTCTAGGTCACGAGCTCGGATCCGCGTGATTGCTTTTCTTTCGAGGCTTATTGAAATAAATTAAAAGGTAGTTGCTTGTTATCTTGGAGGTCTTTCTTGTTCTTTATTTATGTTTTTTTTATTGTAGAAACAAAGACATTGAGACTTATTTTTATGTTTCAAAATTGTTATATTACACTAGTGGCTTGTACACGTGTCAACTAGGTTTTGGGGGAATATTTTAAGAATGACAATTTTTCCGCACTTACGTTATTGATAGTTTGTTTTCTGCATTTCTTTCACATTATTTGGGTGTTAGGTTAAATTGTTTTTGTGGAATAAGAGGAGTGCCATAATGCCCATTTTTGAGTCGTGACAAATGATATCAAAGCCCTAGGTTCATAGGTCTCACGTGTGTACAATACAAGTCTAAGTAGAGTTTCAAGGATCGGTACAGAGACACATGTACTTATCTTTGAGATGATATAAAGACCGTTAAGAAACTTTTTTATTCATTCTTTCTTATAAAGAGTGGTTACCTTCGGTAGTACTGAGTTGCCACGTGTCTTTTTGACAAATAGCGAGGAGCCGAGCTTCTATTTCCACTGGTAGAGGGGAGCAGTCCCCAAGACAATTGTTGAGACCCCAGCTAGGGGACATATGTCATGCTCGTGGAGTGACACCAACTAGAGGTTGTGCCCGTGGAGCAACACCATCTAGAGGCTGTGCTAGAAAAGTCTCCCTAGAGCCACAAATTGAGATTGGAGAGGACCAGGTTCCTCTTGAGTATGTAGTAGCTCCTTTGTTTTAGGATACATTGTTGAGGATGCAAAGTTTTTTAAAGAGCTGTTCTTAGGGTGGTGGTTCGACGGGCACACCACAGGGTTCTCGAACGAAAGGTAGGGTCTTTGACCCTAGAGCAGCGTTAGGCTAAAGTTATTCAACCACCAGTAGGTCTCGCACTACCAATCATAGTATAGATTGCTCCTGAGGTAGTCCTGACAATGTATAATCAACTTATATATATGAGAGGTTTCAGAAGATGAAACCACCCAGTTTTAGGGTGGGAAGAGCGAAGATGCCCACGAGGTTTTGCTATATGCCATGAGCTGCTAGAGGCGGTGGGTATGGCTGATTTGCATGGTGTTTGTTATGTTTAACTCCATCTCCAAGGACCTGCTAGAGAGTGGTGGATAATGTATATGTGGTCTAGGACAATTGGGTCTCCTCCCGTGACTTAGGGTGTGTTCTCCAGTGCTTTTCATGACTGCTTCATCCCTTGGAGCGTGAGGGAAAAAAGTTGTTTGAGATTCGAAGACTTGAGATAGGGTAGCTTATCAATTATAGAGTATGAGGCCTGTTTTGCCAATTGGATAGGCATGCTATGGCCATTGTTCCATACGAGGTAGAGAGTGTCCGAAGGTTCGTGAGGGGGCTAACTTTCAATCAGATCATATGTGTTTAGAGTAGTTTGAGAGGGGACTTCTTTCAAGTCCATCGTGATTACCACTAATGAGGTGGAATTGACGGTGAGAGATGAGTTTAGGGACCCCAAGAGGGCCCGTTTATCCGGTCAATTTTCTGGTGCCTCATTTGGAGGCAGGGGTTCGCATAGAGGTGGTACCTCTTTCCATTGTTGTGGGTCCGTTCATGCATCCATGCTAGTAGCCCAGGGTGGACAGACATATCTAGGGTCTTACCTTACTAGTTGAGGTGGAAATAGTTCATCTAGTCCACCATATCAGTCATCCGCACCGAGGTCTTATTTTTGTTGTGGGGACTCGTGTCAAATGATACGATAGTTCCCCATGCAGACTCACTCAGGACCCTAGCGTACTTGTTCAACTACTCCAGCTAGACACCTCATGCCAGGGTTCGAGGCAGAGGTCAGTCAGATATATATGGTAAGACTTCTGGTAGTGGTGCTACAACTCAGCAGAACGGAGGTCCGCACTTCAGGCTAGGGGTCAAGGCAGAGGTTAGCCATGTACATGTGAAAAAACTTCTGGTAGTGGTGCCACAACTCAATAGAACGGGGGTCAGAGTACTACATAGACTAGAGGTGGTTGAAAGGGACAATTTTATGCATTTCCCGGGAGACTAGAGACCGAGGTTTCTAATGATGTGATTACATGTATTGTTTGAGTCTGCCATCGATCTGCATTTATATTGTTTGATCTGGGGTCTACTTTCTCTTATGTGTCTACCTATTTCGCGACTGAATTTGATATGATATGTGATAACATACCTGTGCTTATTCCTGTTTCTACACTAGTGGGTGAGTCCTTAGTGGTGGATCGAGTGTATCATAGTTATCTTATTTCTTCGATTGGGTATGACACTTGGGTAGACTTGATCATTCTTGGGATGGTAGACTCTAATATCATTTTGGGTATGTATTGACTCTCTCCTTATCATGCTATTGTTGATTGATATGTTAAGACTGTGACCTTAGCAATGCTAGGTGTCCCGAGAGTTTAGTGCAAGGGAGGTAGTGGTTCTTACCCTAGCAAGGTTATCTTTTTTATTCGTTCTTAGAGATTAATTAATAGAGGATGTTTGCCTTATTTGGCCTTTATCCGAGATACTAGTGTTGAGCTGCCTCCTATGGATACTATTCCCATGAGTCAAGAGTTTTCTAATTTTTTCCTAGTAATCTTTCAGGTGTTCCTCCAGATAGGGACATTGATTTTGCTATTAACTTAGAGCCGCAAGCCCATTTCAATTCCTACTTACCGCATGACTCTAATAGAGTTAAAAGATCAGTTACATGACTTTTTGAGTAAGGGGTTCATTTGCCTTAGTATGTAACGGTGGGGTCCCCCATATTTTGTCCGTGAAAAAAAAGGATAGAACTTTGAGGATGTGTATTGACTATCAGGAGTTGAACAAAGTGACAATGAAGAAAAAGTATCCTCTTTCGCGTATTAATGATATATTTGATCAGCTTCAAGGAGCACCTTTGTTCTCTAAGATTAATTTGAGATCCAGGTACCATCAGTTGAGGATTAGGGTATCAGATGTCCCTAAGACAGCCTTCCAGACTCGATATGAACATTATCCATTTCTAATAATGTCCTTTGGTTTGGCTAACACCACTGCAACGTTCATGGAGTTAATGAATGAGGTATTCCGACCTTATTTGGATTCTTTTGTGATAATATTCATTGATTATATTTTGATGTACTTGTGTACTGAGAAGGACCATGATCGACACTTGAGGATTTTGCTCTAGAGACTAAGGGATGAGAATTTGTATGCTAAGTTCTCGAAGTGTGAGATTTGACTTGATTCTGTTGCATATTTGGGACATCTGGTGTCCAAAAAGGGTGTTCGAGTGGATCCACCCAAGATTGATGCAGTTAGAGGCTTGACAAGGTCTACTTCATTTACCGAGATTCAGATTTGTATGAGGCTAGCTGGTTATTACAGGTGGTTTATTCAGATTTTGTCCATTATTACATCCCATTGCCGAGATTGAATCGACAGAGTGTGAGCTTTCATTGGTATGATGAGTGTGAGGTGAGCTTTTATAAGCTCAAGACCGTGTTGACTTTGACTTCTGTCTTAACCTTAACCAAGGAAGTTATGTAATTTATTGTCTATTACGATGCTTCTGGAGTCGGGTTAGGTAGTGTTTTGATGTAGAAGGGGAAGGTGATCGCCTATGCTTCTAGACATTTGAAGACCCATGAGAAGAACTACCCTACTCATGACTTGGAGTTGGCAGTCGTACTCTTTTATGCTTAAGTTATGGCGACATTATTTGCATGGGTACATTATAAGGTCTTCACTGATCATCAGAGTCTTCAGTACATTTCTAGTCAGAGGGATTCGAAATTGAGGCAGCGTTGATAGCTTGAGTTACTGAAGGACTAGGATATCACCATCTTATATCATCCAGCTAAGGCCAATGTGGGGCTAATACTTTGTGTAGGAAAACTTATAGTATGATGAGTCTTGACGCGATCAATGTTGATGAGAAACTGTTGGCTAGAGATATTCAGAGGTTAGCCAACAGTCTTGTCCAATTGTAGATTTCTAAGAAGAGTGGTAGTTTCATTGCTTTTATAGAGGCCCGATCTTCCTTAGTGGATCAGATATGTGGGCACTAGTTTGATGACGAGAAACTGTGTATCATTTGAGATAAAGTGTTGAGAGGGGAATCTAATGATGTTATGCTTGATTTTGATGGTGTCTTGAGGATCGAAGGAAGGATTTTTGTACCCAACGTGGGTGAGTTCATTAGATTGATTCTAGAGGAGGCTCACTGTTTGCAATATTCCATCCATCCAGAAGCGACGAATATGTATCATGAGCTGAGTCAACATTACTACTGGTGTTGTATGAAAAGGGATATTTCATATTTTGTGTCTAGATTCTTGAACTTACAATAGGTCAAGAGTGATCACCAGCAGCTCGGAGGTATGTCTCAAATAATGCTTATTCCTACTTGGAAGTGAGAATGGATCACCATGGACTTTGTTGTGGGTTTTCCTACCACTGTGAGTGTTGATGACTCTATTTGGGTGGTTAGTGATAGGCTGACCAATTTCGCCCATTTCATTCCAATTCGGGTGAAGTATACAATTGACAAGTTAGCTAGCTCTACATTAGTCAAATAGTCCGACTTTATGGGGGCCTATTTCCATTATATCTGATCGAGGTGCACTATTCACTTCTCACTTTTGGAGGGCCTTACAACATGATTTGGTTACTTGGTTCGGTATGAGTATAACCTTCCACCCTTAAATAGATGGTTAGTCCGAGCGGATGATTCAGCTGTAGGAGGGCATGCTTCAACTATGTGTGATTGACTTTAGTGCTCATGGGATCATCACTTGTCCTTAACCGAGTTTACATACAACAACAATTATCACTCCAGTATTCAGATGACCTAATTTGAGGCCTTGTATGATGATAGTATAGATATTTGATTAACTGGTGTAGTTCAGATGAGATGGAATCACTAGCTACTAACTTGCTTAGAGATTCTATGAAGCAGGTTCGTATGATTCAGGGTAGTCTCTTGACGGCTTGAAGCCAATAGAAGATTAGTGCAGACGAGAGAGTTTGAGCTTTAGAGTTTATAAAAGGAGACCTTGTGTGGCCCAGAGTGTCACCTATGAAGGTTTTGATGAGGTTTGGGAAGAAAGGCAAGCCTAGTCCTTGATTCATCGACCCTTTGAGGTTTTGGGGCAAGTTGGAGAGGTGGCCTATAGGTTGGCCTTGCCACCTAGCTTATCAGCGGTGTATCCCATGTTTCATGTTTCCATGTTTCTAAAGTATGTGCTGGATGAGTCTTATGTGCTTTCACTCGATTCAACGGAGTTTGTTTCAGACTTGTCATTTGAGGAGGAGTTTGTAGAAATTCTAGATAGGCAGATCCGAATGCTTTGGACCAAGGAGATTGCTTTAGTGAGGGTATAGTGGAAACACCTTTTAGTTCGAGAGGTGACTTGGGAGACAAAGTCCAACATACATGCCAGATATCCCCAGCTTTTTGAGGCTTCATGTACTTTCTTTTATCTTATATTCAAGGATGGGTATGATTTTTGATGGTGGATAATGTAATAACCCGGAAGGTTTATTTTTAGATATTTTAAAATAAAATTACTATTTTACCCCTACCGATGATTGCCTGAGTCAATTCTTGTTGGTTTGTGGAATTGGTTTTGAGTAAAAAGTTGTGACTAGTGGAATTTTAGAGTTTTGAAGGACTTAAGTTGTCAAAAGTGGTTTTAAGTGTCTATTGGAGTGTCGAGTCTCGGAATGGAATTTCCTCAATTTCATGTATCTCAGAATGTGGAATTTGGTCGAAGAGAATTGTTAGTTTCAGATTTGGAGTATTTTCGTGAATGTAAGGTCCTAAGTTGGAAATTATTGTGATTTTATCATTTGGGTTAACTTTTGTTAACATTCAGAGTTCGGATACTCAGATCAGAGTTTCGAAAGTTCCGTTGGATTTGAGAGATGATTTTAGGTTTATGGGAGTTCTTGGTTGAATTTTCATCATATTGCTACTGCAGCCCCCAGGATGGATAAGCTTCATGTACATATTCCTTCTTTCATTCGGTACTAAGCCCCGTTATGACTGCAATCAACTAAGGCATAGAGTGAATGTAACCACTCCATGCATAGAATAACATTAAAGTCTACTATATCTAACTGTACTTTGACCTGATTGGCAATACCTATAACACCCATCCTTACCATAGAGATATTCACCAGGATGATTCGTGCTACATTTGTTGCAACTAAGATAAGGTGTGTACCCTTTTGCAACACTACCCTTAGATTGAGAGTTATACTTTCTTCCTTTGTTTTCATTCCTAGGTATGGATGCATTGCACTAGATGAAGATGGAGCTAGTCCACAGAACCTCTCCGTAAGGAGGGTCGATTCCCATTTTAGGTTCTTTGTTGGCCAGACTCATGGTGATGTCTTAGATTTCTTATTCCGAACCTTCCACCTGTCCTTCAACTTATCCTCCTTAACAATATGGATAATTAGCATATCTATATCCATATCCCCAATCAACATAGCTTTCTTACCCTTGCTTGATACAAGTGAGAGTTCTGAAACAAACAACCTCATCCTACTCTCATATCAGCTACTATGTCACGACCCAGGGGTACCTCCTAGATGTAACAAGGCGTACAAGACCCCGAGAGTCCACGTACAAGCCCCTTAGCATATCATAACATAAAATAATAGAAAAGTACATAAATTTAAAACATTTTTCATAACAATCGAAGTCTCATAAAATGAAGCGGAAGTCTATTACACTTGTCTCGAACCATCTAAAACATGAAAATCTTTGAGACACAGCCCATACAATAGTTCTCAACATAAAGAAAGACATAAATGAAAGACATAAGGACATGGTGGTCAAGACCTCGAATTCTATGAGGACTCACCAAATCTTCACTTGCTTTCTCTACTAAGTACCTAGAAACGAGGATGGAAGTAAATATTGCCGGACCCTACATTTGATTAAAATATAGGCAAAAGTATGCATTAGTACAATAAAGTACTAAATATGATGGCTAACATAAGTCATCAATATAAGCATACCATAGGCATTAGTCAACATAAGACATATACCATAATCATAAGAGATACCAACATAATACATAAGCTATAAGCTATAAGCATATGCATTAGTCAACATATGACATAATTCATAAACGTAAGAGATACCAACACAAGTCATAAGAGTAGCCAATTTTCATAAATCATCATATCATATAGGAATGCTCTATAAAGTGACCTCAAGGAAAACTTGTGCAATGCATGGATAAGACCCCATAAATCTCGCCCATGCTAAGTAAACCTCCTTAGGTCATCATTCATATTCATCATCTTTTATTCTCATAGTTAACTTATTTCTCATAGACAAGGGAAATCACCTCTAGTCATACATGTATTGGAAGAGCCTTTCAAGCTACAATCCAAAATAGTCATTCTCATATATCATAGCTCACATTACTTCTACTTACTCCTAAGACATTGGGACTCACCTCACTATGTCTATTATAAAGGCTAATGGGTATTCACTTCTTGCCTTACATGTATAGTCATTGGTATTCGCCTCCATGACCATTTTAGGGAATCATAGGTATTCGCCTCCATGCCCCTTCATGATATGATATAGGTATTCACCTCCACATCATTTAATAAGGATCATAGGTATTCGCCTCCATGTACGACATAATATGATATAGGTATTCGCCTCCACATCATTTAATAAAGATCATAGGTATTCGTCTCCATGATCAACACAAAAGCTAATATGTAAGCACGTGTAAAGGGTAGTCACCTCACACTCCTCATCATATGACATGGGTAATCATCTCATGTTTATCAACTTAGGAATAAGGGAAATCACCTCAGATCCCTCTCATATAAAGGTTTTGGGGAATCACCTCTAGACTCATGCCATCATATAGTCCTTGGACATAGATTCATTTTAGGTGAGCAAGTCTTTCAACCTAGAATTATTCTATGTGAGAAAACCTTTCATATCACGTTCCTTATGTGTCCATGAGAATAACCTTTCAATCAACACAACAACAATATCATAATCATTAACAATTCACTCTCAAAGTGCTCTTTAAAGCATATACATAAACTTCATAAAACATGCATAATCTTATACTTCGCCTCCTTGAGATTTACAACTTACTTTAAATCAACACATCTAGAATCTATACATTGGACATAGATATCATCATAACTCAAGTGATTCCATCACTTCATGCATTCAAACATTCATGAGGTATATTAGGTGGGTAAAGTCCTTTCACAACTATTCTATATAAAAGTCTACCATTATCATATAGGCTTCACTCTTAAAGCCTTAATATTCATAATTCAACACATTAGCCTTGCTCTCAAAGCCCTAGAAATCAACATTCATAGCTACAAGCTTTACTCTCAAGCAATACTTTTCATAAGTATCTCATGGACCTAGGTCTCAAGGTCTTCCACCCACATGCTTCATTCTTAAACAATTCTAGTCATATATCTTCATATAAACTCAATCCCAACACTACTAATCATGATTAATCATATAAGCCCTAATCTAATCAATTCATGTCTACAAACTTTACTTTTAAGCAATTCATATCTAGGTGCTATAATCTCAAGCAATTCTTAAAGTAATTTATCATTCTGAGAAGGTCACATATAAACCCTCAATTTTCCCTTTCATGGCATAAAACCAAACTCTATCAATTTCTCCCTAGAATCTTAGGTTAATCAAGGATACATGTATAATCATACTAAAATCATGTAATTCCATTATAAACAATCATAAACAATCATAATCCACTCTATTGGATCATAACCCATAATATTAGAAGGAACCTTAGATTGACTTGGGGAATTCTTTTTCTAAATTGGGGAAAACATGGGGGCTTCCTGGATGAAAGGAATCCATGAATGAATAAGCCATCATAACTTGATACAAAGCCTACCAAGCTTGAAGCAATGGAGACTTGATCTTGATCCTAGCTCCAACTCTATATTTTTCTTCAAATTCTAGATAGAGAAATATTTGAGAGGATGAAAACTTGGGATTCTTTTGGTGTTTTGGGAATAATGACTTAATTGGTGAGTTTAAAGGGTTAGAATAGCTTATATAGGTGTACTAAGACCATACAAAATGACCTCACCTTATTCTAACTTAAAGGGGAATTTCCTATTTTGGCCCTCACTTGGCTGCCTAGTGCCAGGCACCACGACAAGCATCACGAGCCGTTGTCTATACCACTGGCCATGGTCCTGCTCGTGGTCCATGGTCCAGTATCTTGGCCACTTTGGATTGGCTACCAAGAAGTGAAGGCATCACCACGAGCCTTCCCACGAGCCATGGTCTTCACCATTGGCCGTGAAGTGGCTTGTGAAGGTGAGCCAACCTTGGTGAGCTACTGCCTCAACACCACGGGTGGCACCACGAGTCGTGGTGGCCACCACGAACCGTGAAGGCTCTCGTGGTCATGGGTAGTGCCATTTTAAAGCTTGGGGCAGCCTTGGCCCTTGCCCCTTTGCCTTGGCTCATGCCCTCAAGTCTTGACTTGTTGCACCCACACTTAGCCCTAGATGGCCTACTAGAGTACGGGGTGTTACAATATTTCCCTCTTGGGGACATTCGTCCTCAAATGACATTCTAGGCATCTCTTAAAGGGAATGACTCTTGATTAGCAGCCCATCATGCATGCAACATATCTTAAATGCACACAACTAAGGAGGAAACATCAACTCCAACTCAAGCATGATCAATGCATCTCTAGTAAGGTAGGAACTACATCTAACAACCCATCATGCATGAAGTTTCAACAATTTTCTTATCCAAGGAGGAATTACCTTCTCCATACTAAAGCATGCTCAACATAATCTCATGGAGACTATATGCAATCTATACTTAAAGCATACTTCAAGGAGGAATTTGGTCAACTCCAAGTTACAACATGTTCATTAACACATCTCAAGAAGTCTATAAGCACTCTTACTCAATGCACTACAACATGAGGAAAACAATCATATAAACTCATGTTCTTTCAAAACACAAGTTTTCACGAACATGCATATCATAAGGAAATCATGGGAACATCTAAAACACACATGACTCCAAAACATAGTACAACTAAGAGGAACTTACCATTTCAAGCTAAATGAGGAATATAATGGAAAATATAAGGATATCGGGACATCTTATTGGCCTCAGCCTCTTAAGTAGCACTTTCAACTAACATCCTCAAAATCTCATATGAGCCTACAAGACGGGGACTAAACTTTCCCAAACTCATTACACCTTTCTAAGGTGAGAAATTCAACCAACCCAAACCATGAACATTAAGAACACTCTACGACCTTGCTATCTAAGCACACCATCTCCCCCTTGGGAATGAGCCTAGGTGGGCTTTCTAAGCACCATTACTTTCAATTCTAAGGTCGGGTCAATTTATCACTCAAGCTTTCACATCCATCACACAAGATGATTCCAAACCATAGTGAATTACACTACTACCCTTTAGAGGAGTTTTTTCAGTCAACACATCTAGGCATTACTAAAACACCCTATTCATCAAATTTATCAACATACCTCAAAATTCATTATGACTAAGTCGGGTTCTACCATCCGTACTCATAGCAATAATGCAGCCCATTCATACTAAGGACAACAACAAAGTTTAACATATCAAGTCTTATCAAGTCATAAAAGACAAGTAACACCAGAATCTAAATAAAGCATAAAACACATAGCGGGAGCAACATTCGGAGGACACTTTTGTCCACCTCTAGCTTGGAGAGTATAAAACCTATTCTTCTTTGGAGCACTCCTACCCGAACCAATAAGGCCTGATGAAGGGTAGGGTTGAGACCTACTACGACTATCCCCTTCATTTCTAGCAACTATAGGGCAATGCCTTATCTTGTGGTCCAACTCACCACAACCATAACAAACATTAGAACCCGCTAGGCATTCACCGACATGTCTTCTATCATACTTACTACACCCAGGCAATAGAACTCCACTACCATCATCTTGATACTTAGGGTTAGACTCTCTTTCTTGGTTGAACTTATGAGTGTTTGAAGAACCTTGCCCGGGGAACTTTTGTCTATACCTAGGGCAATCGTGTCCACAGACCTTCCTTTTTCTCCCTAGAGTCTTCCTTTAGTTTCCCCTCTTTAATTTGTTGAGCGAAAACCATAAGACGTGAGATGTCCATATCATGGTAGAGCATTGCCGTACGAAATTCTTATTCTACCATGTCGGCCACACCCGACAAAAACCTACTCATCTTAGTCCTCGAATACGCCACCATAGTTGGATCATACTTGGACAACTGAGTAAACTTAAGGGCATACTCTTTCACACTCATACTTCCTTGTCGAAGGTTAGTGACCTCTTGTACCTTAGCTTCCCTCAACTCTAGGGGAAAGAACCTATCAAGAAATGAAGATTTAAACACTTCCCACTCTATGGGACCCGCTCCTACCGGCCTAGTCTCTTTCCATTGATTGTACCACACTTGGGCAATATCTTTAAATTGCTAAGAGGCTCATTCCGCCTTCTCTATCAGATTCATTCCCATAATAGCAAGTACCTTATAGATCTCATTTATGAACCCTTGAGGATACTCCTCCACTTTGGAGCCATAAAATTTTGGAGGGTTCATTCTCATAAAATCCCTCACTCTTGAAGCAGCCGTACCCACAACTGGGTTCACGGGGGCTACAACCTCTCTATTGGCTGGAGCCGTCACAACTTGGGCCAAAATTTGTATAACCTACCTAAACTCCACATTAGTCACATTCTCCCCTTTAGGGTCAATTGGAGCTTGAGGAGGAGATTGGAGAGGAACTTCTTGCTCCACATTGTCTTTCTCATTCCTTCTAGCATTAGCCCTTGTAGTAGTCATATCCTGAAAACCATCGGATACGGATTATGAGAAAGACCTAATAGAGTTAAACTCTATGGAACGACTTAGAAAATGAAGAAGTGAAGTTTCCTAAGCATCTAATAGCCTTTCATTCATAAATATGGCGCGCTTCACACTTATGGACAAGACTCTACTAGATGTGGTTTGAGACATCCTAGAACCATTCTAAACCTTGTGCTCTAATTATCAAGTTTGTCACGACCCAGGGTACCCCCTAGATGTAACAAGGCGTACTAAACCCCGAGAGGCCTCCTACAAGCCCCTTAGCATATCATAACATAAGATAATAGAAAAGTGTGAAAATTTAAAACATTTTTCATAACAATCGAAGTCACATAAAATGAAGCGGAAGTCTATTACACTTGTCTCGAATCATCTAAAACATGAATATCGTTGGGACACAGCCCATACAATAGTTCTCAACATAAAGAAAGACATAAAATAAAGGCATAAGGATGTGGTGGTCAAGCCCTCGAATGCTATGAGGACTCACCAAATCTTCACTTGCTTGCTCTACTAAGTACCTAGCCACGAGGATGGAAGTCAATATCGCCGGACCTTACATTTGATAAGAATGTAGGCAAAAGTATGCGTTAGTACAATAAAGTACTAAATATGATAGCTAACATAAATCATCAACATAAGTATACCATAGGCATTAATCAACATAAGACATATACCATAATCATAAGAGATACCAACATAATACATAGGCTATAAGCATAAGCACTAATCAACATATGTCATTATTCATACACATAAGAGATACCAACACAAGTCATACGAGTACCCAATTTACATAAATCATCATATCATATAGGAATACTCTATAAAGTGACCTCAACGCAAACTTGTGCAATGCCTAGATAAGACCCCATAAATCTCACCCATGCGAAGTAAACCTCCTTAGGTCATCATTCATATGCATCATCTTTTATTCTCATAGTTAACTTATTTCTCATAGACTAGGGAAATCACCTCTAGTCATACATGTATTGGAAGGGCCTTTCAAGTTACAATCCAAACTAATCATTCTCATATTTCATAGCTCACATTACTCCTACTTACTCTTAAGACATCGGGACTCACCTCACTATGTCTATTATAAAGGCTAATGAGTATTCACCTCTTGCCTTACATGTATAGTCATATGTATTCGCCTCCATGACCATTTTAAGGAATCATAGGTATTCGCCTCCATGCCCCTTCATGATATGATATAGGTATTCACCTCTACATCATTTAATAAGGATCATAGGTATTCGCCACCATGTCCAACATATTATGATATAGGTATTCACCTCCATATCATTTAATAAAGATCATAGGTATTCGCCTCCATGATCAACATAAAGGCTAATGGGTAATCACATCTTGCCTTGACTTAGGAGTCATATACGTAAAAGGTAGTTACCTTACACTCCTCATCACATGACATGGGTAATCACCTCATGTTTATCAACTTAGGAATAGGGGAAATCACCTCACATCCCTCTCATATAAAGGTCTTGGAGAATTACCTCTAGACTCATGTCATTGTATAGTCCTTGGACTTAGATTCATTTTAGGTGAGCAAGACTTTCAACCTAGAATCATTCTATGTGACAAAACCTTTCACATCATGTTTCTTATGTGTTCATGAGAATAGCCTTTCAATCAACACAATAACAATATCATAATCATTAACACTTCACTCTCAAAGTGTTCTTTAAAACATATACATAAACTTCATTAAGCATACATAATCTTATACTTCGCCTCCTTGAGGTTCACAACTTACTTTAAATGAACATAGCTAGAATCTAAGCATTGGCCATGGATATCATCATAACTCAAGTGATTCCATCACTTCATGCATTGAAACATTCATGAGGTAGATTAGGTGGGTAAAGTCCTTCCACAACAATTCTATCTAAAAGTCTACCATTATCATATAATCTTCACTCTTTAAGCATTAACATTCATAATTCAACACATTAGCCTTACTTTTAAAGCCCTAGAAATCAACATTCATAACTACAAGCTTTACTCTCAAGCAATACTTCTCATAAGTATCTCATGGACCTAGGTCTCAAGGTATTCCACCCACATGCTTTATTCTTAAATAATTCTAGTCAGATATCTTCATATAGAGTCAATCCTTACACTACTAATCATGATTCATCATATAAGCCCTAATCTAATCAATTCATGTCTTCAAGCTTTACTTTAAGCAATTCATATCTAGGTGCTCTAATCTCAAGCAATTTATAAAGTAATTCATCAATCTTAGAAGGTCACATCTAAACCCTCAATTTCCCCTTTCATGGCATAAAACCAAAATATATCAATTTCACTCTAGAATCTTAGGTTAATCAAGAATACATGTATAATCATAATAAAATCATGTAATTCCACCATAAACAATCATAAACGATCATAAAAAATCATAATCCACTCTATTGGATCATAACCCATAACATTAGAAGAAACCCTAGATTGACTTGGGGAATTCTTCTTCTAAATTGGGGAAAAATATGGGGGCTTCATGGATAAAAGGAATCCATGTATGAATAAGCCATCATACCTTGATTACAAAGCCTACCAAGCTTGAAACAATGGAGGTTTGATCTTGACCCTAGCTCCAACTCTATCATTTTCTTCAAGTTCTAGAGAGAGAAATATTTGAGAGGATGAAAACTTGGGATTTTTTTGGGGTTTTCGAAATAATGACTTAATTGGTGAGTTTAAAGGGTTAGAATAACTTATATAAGTGTACTAAGACCATACAAAATTACCTCACCTTATTCCAACTTAAAGGGGAATTCCCTATTTTGGCCCTCACTTGGAAGCCTAGTGCCAGGCACCACGGCAGGCTTCACGAGCCGTGGTCTACACCTCTGGACCTGGTCCTGCTCATGGTCCATGGTCCAGTAGCTTGGCCACCTTGGATTGGCTACCAAGAAGTGAAGGCATCACCACGAGCTTTCCCACGAGTCGTGGTCGTCACCACTGGCCGTGAAGTGGATCGTGAAGGTGAGCCAACCTTGGGGACTTGGTGAACTACTTCCTCCCCACCACGAGTGGCACGATGAGTCGTGGTGGCCACCACGAGACGTGAAGGCTCTCGTGGTCATAGGCAGTGCCATGGCAATACTTGGGACAACCTTGGCTCTTTCTCCTTTGCCTTGGCTCATGCCCTCAAGTCTTGACTTGTTGCACCCACACTTAGCCCTTGGGGTGTTACATGCTATGTCTGGAGCATAACGAGAAAATTGAGTGAATTTGAGACTGTACTTCTGCACGCTTATAAAATGTTGTTTAAGTTGAGGAACTCTCTTACCTTTTCCTCCCTTAACTCTCGATAAAAAACATCCCATGAAGGCATCTTCGAACACTGGCCAACTTAAGAGTGGTGCACTTTCTCTAATACTCTTCTTGAACTGGTCGTACAATATCCTTGTAACACTCTTTAGCTGATATAAAGCCAACTCAACACACTCTGCATCACCAACATGAATTACGTGAAGCATTTTTTGAATCTTATCCATAATTTTTTTTAATCTTCATTGAGCTTTGACCTAGTGAACTCCGGTGGCTTCATCCTCAGAAATTAATGAATCATTGAAGTGTTTTTCACATAATGAAGGCTTATCGAGCCGACTCCATGATGGAAAATATTAGATTCCATCACCTAAGTCAACATCTAGATGGTGTTGTGAACTCCACATAAGTAGTTTCTTCCTGAGGTAGCAGCACAACAGGTAGGTTTGACCTATTTGTCCAATGGGGATCGATGGCACATGAGGATTTTCATTCCTTCTTGCAGGATGTTCTCTATTTCTAGTTTGCATCGGATGGCCGATATTTCTTCTTAGAGGCATGATCTAAAATACACATAAGCACAAATTAGAGGAGATGAAGAGTTTAACTTTATCACACAAACAAGATTAAGAAAGAAGGGAATTACTTCCTAAATATTACGCAACCTCTTCCGTATAAGTGAGGCGCTCTTCACTCCCATTAAAATGTTCTTCTAGATGTGGGTTTTTCAAACATCGTAGGACACTTGAACTTTGTGCTCTAATATCAAGTTTGTCATGACCCGAGTCTACCCCAAGTTGAAACACGATACTTGGAACCACAAATGACCCCAAACTAACCCTTGGCATATCATATCTAGGCAATACTCATGAAAACTAAAGTGGAAGATGGAATACATGTATAATATACGACTGAATAATAAAAATCAAAGAAAATCCATGAAACTATCTTACTAGTATCTGAATAAAGTCTCTAATATTGGAATGAATGAAATAAGCCTGCCGAGACATAGCCCCAAACTACCTTAAACCAACTAACAAGTACTAACTAAAATCTGACTAGAAACTAATCCATGAAGCCCCCGAAGAGGACTCACCAATTGTTGATTGGAATGCTGCAATCTAACTAACCACGAGTCTGACCACGAATGCCTGAATTTACATCATAAAAGGATATAGCACAAAGAAATATATGCGGTCAATACGTGGAATATACTGAGTAAGTAAGGGACGCTAGTATACATAAAAATGGCCTAATCAAGGCAGGGAAATAAGATTTCCAAGATCATAAACATAATGAAAGAATTAAAGAGAAAATAGTTGGAGTCCATGAATAAGTATCATTTGAATTCTTCATTCAAAAGTATGTGCACAAACATACACATACACACACGCGCATGCGCGCACGCACACACACAACACCCCCACCCCCACACATATAGTTGGGTCTAATTCATTACACTTGCATTAACATATACATAAAATAACATACTTAAAATGAACCATACAAAATTAAGAAACATACCGTAAAAAGGTGCATAAATTGAAGAGTTTCTTATAACCGACATACACCAAGTGAGATCATGAAGTCCAACTTATAATCCCAGTTGAAAGGCATACCCTATACCTTTCCAGAGTATATAACCTCTCAATCTATATGGATCCACTAATATAAGCCTCTTAGGGCTAAATTGAGTTGTCAGAAAAAGCGGTATACTCTAATACTATGGTGGCACGTAATTATGGGACTTAGATTTTCTAAATCTGCATCCTCTTGGTACTAAGTAATCCTCCAAAAATAACATGCACACACACACACACATATATATACACATACATATATATACATTTATTAATTCTCATAATTATAAAGAGTATCCATCTATCTGAATCATATATAAGACTAATGTCATGACCCCCATGTCATCATACCACTTGGGCGCCACATGACAAAAAATTGTCCATGTGGAAGACTTAAATCGGAAGAACAATAATCCTTGGTAGAATATTCTGGAAATATAGAGAGAATTCCGGTAGAATATTCTAGAAATATAGAGAGAATTCCTTGGAAGATCTTAGAATTTCATGGATTTGCATGAAAGGTTCTTGGAATCTTCTAGCTGTGTAGAGAGTTCTAGAATAGGGACTTGTACATAATTAATATTTGCGAATTAGCCCCTAGTGAGTTGTATAAATGGAGGGACATTCATTTGTAATGCAATGAAGCAACAAAAACAAATATTCCAAGTCCTGAGTAATACAAAAGCCTTGTTAAGCAATTCTCTTGTGTCTTTCTTCATTTCCTTAGCAATCTAGTATTAAAATGCTTACTTGAGCTTGCAAGATTGTGAAAGATTCAAGAGCGAGTTGTCAAGTATCACACGGTGTGATTATAAGAAGTCTAAGGTCGTGATAAAGTGGTATTTGAGCCAGGTTGATATTAAGGGAATGAAAAACGAGGGAGACATCAACATTGCTGGCACCAATAACTTTAGAAGAGATGGTGTAAAGTAGCACCAAAAGGGAAGGAAAAGCCTTAAGAGTAATGAGGATTGTTACTCGAGCCTACACCAAATGAAACATTGACATCTCACTCACCTTCGATCATTGAGGCAAGTGATGATGAACATTGGTGCTGTTGACACCCAATTTTGACCCTCCCCGATAACGATTAATTTTCGAGCTTCTTAGATTTCAAATGATTTAAAATAATTAGTTTTATAAATTCAAAAAAAAAATAGTTCGCAAGTTATTTTAAATAAGTTATATCCCTTGTTATAATTTTTGGGACAATGCTTATGTTTTACATATAATTAATACATTTTATAAATATTCGAAAATCACCTCAAAAAGATTTTATTTCGCTTAAATATTTTACTAATTGGTTTAGTTATATAATAGTTTACACTTTGAATTAACTAAGTTTACAATTAAGTCAATTATTTTATTTCGTTAAAATTAAGAAGTTCATTTATTAATTTATATTAATT